>JAAWVA010000041.1:5213960-5300431 GCA_015227895.2 Colaptes auratus | reverse complement strand
ACAGGTTTTGCTGTTAATTGGAGTGCTCCCTCACTTAGCTCTGTTTATCAGGAGGATTAAACCTCTGGTGCTGCATGCAAGCAGGAGCTTTCACTTCAAATCCCCAGGGACTCAAATTAAGGCAGTTTGGGGCTGCAGCTCTCTGCTGTTTCTTCCTTAGAGGTTACCACAGCTGCCCAGAGAGAGTGTGGTGTGCCTTCCCTCATTTCCACTTGTCCTGGCACATATAAGACTGGTGGTTGGCAGACCCTGCTGCCCATCCTTCTGCCTGGGGATAGGAACAGCTCAGCCGGGCCAGGACCAGACTCTCAGTCAGATCCATTTGCTGTAACTCCCCAGTGGAACTACTCCTTCAGAACACACAGCTGTCAGCATTTGCTGTGTGTGTGTGCCCTCTCTGGAGAGGCTGTTGGGAAGGATTTCCACAGCATTCAAGCACAGCAGGTTGTGTTGCTGTGGCACAGCAATTGCCTGTTGCTGTTTCTTTCAGGAGTGGCCGTTCTGCCATTTAGTTCCAATGTGTTCTGCTTGCTTTGAAGCCATGTGCAATTCTTCATGGCTGTTTTGGATGCAGGCTTGTCATTGCTGAGCAGAAGTCCTTGTCAGGATCCCTGATGCTCTGGTATTATGTCATTCTATCAACAGAGCTGCTTTCTTCACTCCATTGATGTCAAGTAACCCATTGTGTTCTAGATTAGCATAAATGTTGCCATAATTAAAGGCACAACACAGAAGACAAAACCCTGTAGCATTTGTGCCTGTGATAATGGAATGTAAATTGTGGTATGAGCCCTGCTGTTAAATTTCTTTGACTTTCCTGGGACTGCTCTAGTTGAAGCTGAGGCATTTCTCAGTGACTTGCTAAAGCCTCACTGGGAGGATCACAGAAGGTTCTGCTTTTGCTTCCCTTCCTTCCTCCCTTCTTCCCCAGCAGCAGAATAAAATGGAAGCTGAAGGGCCTTTTGATTGGTGAGAGTGGATTTTATCTCACTTCAAATGGAGGTGTTTACAAGGAGCTGCTCATTTAGGCCTTTATAATCAGCAGAGCCATGGGGCATCAATGAGCCGCCCCAAATGGGGTGTAATCAATCCTCGAATAGCAGGGCCTCTGGCAGTGCTGGGGAAGTGCAGGTGCCTGCTTTGCCTTGAGAGGCCTTTGTGGCAGAAGTGAAAACTCAGCTGAGATTCCTCTTGCCTGCCCCATTTCTGAACAGCTTTAACAGCTTTTGTCTCCTCCTCTTTCTTTCCCCAGCAAGTGGAAGTGGACTGTCAACAGTGTATGCTTGAAATCCTCGACACAGCAGGGACAGTAAGTACAAGCTCTTGTTCTAGCTGCTGGGCAGCTCCCCAGGGATCAGGGCTGGGCCCCATCCTCTTTAATATCTTCACTGATGATCTGGATGAGGGGATTGAGTCAGTCTTCAGCAAATCTGCAACAAGACACCAATCTGACACCAAGTTGGGAGCAGATGTTGGTCTGTTAGAGGGCAGAAGGGCTCTGCAGAGGGACCTCGACCGACTGGACAGCTGGGCAGAGTCCAACAGGATGGCATTCAACAAGTCCAAGTGCCAGGTGCTGCACTTTGGCCACAGCAACCCCAGGCAGAGCTACAGGCTGGGGTCGGAGTGGCTGGAGAGCTGCCAACAGAGAGGGACCTGGGTGCTGATTGACAGATGTCTAAACATGAGCAGCAGTGTGCCCAGGTGGCCAAGAAGGCCATGGCATCCTGGCCTGCATTAGGAATGGTGTGGCCAGCAGGAGCAGGGAAGTCATTGTGCCCATGTACTCTGCACTGGTTAGGCCACACCTTGAGTCCTGTGTCCAGTTCTGGGCCCCTCAGTTTAAGAAGGACTTCAAGACACTTGAAGGTTTCCAGAGAAGGGCAACGAGGCTGTGGAGTAGGCCTGAGCACAGCCCTGGGGAGAGGCTGAGGGAGCTGGGGTGCTTGCTAGCCTGCAGAAGAGGAGGCTCAGAGGAGACCTTCTGCTCTCTACAACTCCTGAAGGGAGGTTGTAGCCAGCTGGGGGTTGGTCTCTTCTCCCAGGCAAGCAGCACCAGAACAAGAGGACAGAGTCTCAAGCTGTGCCAGGGGAAGTTTAGGCTGGATGTTAGGAGCAAGCTCTTCCCAGAAAGAGAGCTTGGCCATTGGGATGTGCTGATTTGTTGTGTCTCCATTATAGTGTAGAGCTGTCAATGTTCATTAGCTGCATTCACTGGCTAATTGCTTCTTCCAATTGTTTGATTCCAGGAGCAATTCACAGCAATGAGGGATCTCTACATGAAGAATGGCCAAGGGTTTGCACTAGTATATTCCATAACAGCACAGTCCACCTTCAACGACCTACAGGACCTGCGGGAGCAGATCCTACGAGTTAAGGACACCGAGGATGTGAGTGGAAAGCTTCTTGGTTTGTTTCATAGAATCATGGAATCAATGAGGTTGGAAGAGACCTCAGAGATCATCAAGCCCAACCTGGCACCCAACACCTCCTGACTCCTAAACTATGGCACCAAGTGCCACATCCAGTCCCCTCTTGAACACCTCCAAGGATGGGGACTCCACCACTCCCTTGCAGCACTTCCCAATGGCTAACAACTCTCTCTGGGAAGAACTTTCCCTCCTCCCTCCAGCCTAAACCTCCCTTGGCACAGCTTGAGACGTGTCCTCTTGTTCTGGTGCTGCTTGCCTGGGAGAAGAGACCAACCCCCTCCTGGCTACAACCTCCCTTCAGGGAGTTGGAAAGAGCAAGAAGGTCTCCCCTGAGCCTCCTCTTCTCCAGGCTAAGCAACCCCAGCTCCCTCAGCCTCTCCTCACAGGGCTGTGCTCCAGACCCCTGCCCAGCATGTAGTTGTCCTTGCTCTCCTGGTGCAGAGCTGGCATTTGGCAGAGTCTGTAAGCCAGAGGAGGTCACCCAGCTGTGTGTATGGGTTGATGACAGGGCTCTGGAGGAGGCTGGGCTGGTGACACCAGGTTGTAACCTCGTCCTGGAGCCTTGCTTGGCAAGGTTGGGACTTGGGTTGTGTCGCTCCCATTTTAATGGGACATGACATGAGGGTGGTTTGCATTGCCCTGAGTGACAGAGCAAAAGCTCTTCACTGTGTTTCCAGCTCAGGCCCTGGGTGCTGTAACTGGAGCTCCCTGGTGAGTTTGAATTTCTAAGCAGGTGGCCCAGGGCCGGCTGCTGGGAGCAGGCTCTTGCTGTGGTTGCCACGTGGCTGTGGAGATGTGTGGGAACTGTCTCTGCAGGCTCCCTCCAGGAGAAGCTGAAATGAATTGTTTGGGTTTGGTTTTCCCTAACAGTTGGTAATGTCTTCAGGACTTTGCCCTGAGGAGTGTGAAAGAAGTGCCTGGGTTTTCCCCTCTGACAGCTCAGAGCTGGCCCCTGCCCTGGCTGCCCAAGGCTGCCCTGGCTGCCCATTGCCTTGGGGCTGCGCTGGCTGCAGAGCAGTGAAAGCTGCAGCCTGGCTCCCAGCCCTGTTCTGTGGCTGGGGGAGTGGAGGAGGTCGGTGGGCAGGGCTGGGACAGGTACTTAGGCCAAATCCCAGGTCAGCTGTGTGCATTGTTTGTAAACTGCTGCTCAGGAAGGTGCTCTGAGCCGTGAGTGTGAGGGGGGGGACGAGCAGAGCCTGCAGCTCTGGGGCCGAGGGCAAGCTCCCAGGCTGCTGCTTTCTCTTGGATCTTCATTGTCCCATAGCTTGATTACCTTGCTCTGAATGGCTTAGGTTCCCTCCTTGGCTTAAGAAGCTGAGCTTCTATTTATGCAAACCCGATTTTCATCCTGGGAGGGCTGATGCTCACCCAGCTCCCTGCTAGCACAAATGCTTCCCTGGCTGGGGCTGGAGCCCAGCAGCTCACTCAGCAGCAGGGGAATCTGCACTGTAAGCTGCTCAGGCTCATCAGCCAACAGGGGCTGCTGCTCTGGGCTTTGTTCAGTGATTTGATGGAGTTCTGAAAGTGCATTTCTTTATGTTGTGGGGGATGGATGTTCCTTGTTGAAGCCTGACAACCTTCTGCACGATGCCACCATGCTCTGCTGAGCTAGGGAAATGCTCTCCTTCCTCTCTGCAGTCTCAGAAGGTGTCTTCAAAAAGTGCTGAAGCCTTTACATTCTCTGTGGCCAACAAGTTTCAATTCCACTCTCCTCCTTGAAGCAGGAAATGATCAAAAGTTGGTTGTGGATCAAACTCCCCTTCTGGCTCTGTGAGAAACTGATGACCACCTTTGGAAATCACCTTGCCCAGCTTATAGTTTCATAGTTTCAGTTAGGGTTGGAAGGGACCACAAGGATCATCTAGTTCCAACCCCCCTGCCATGGGCAGGCTTCGTATTTTCAGCCCCCAGCCAAACACCACTTGGTTTTCACAAGGGCCTGTGGTGATGGGATGAGAGGCAATGGCTTGAAACTGGAGAGGAGCAGATTTGGTGCTAGGAACAAGTTCTGCACCATCAGGGTGGTGGAACACTGCACCAGGTTGCCCAAGGGAGGCAGTGGAGGCCCCATCCTGGAGATACTCAAGCCAGGCTTGAGAAGGCTCTGAGCAACCTGATCTAGTGGAGGATGTCCCTGCTGACTGCTGGGATCCTCCAGGAAGGCTGCAGAGGGACTTTTCATGAGGGTGTCTAGAGGCAGGCCCAGGGGGAATGGTTTGAAGCTGTGGGAGAGCAGGGTTAGACTGGAGCTGAGGAAGTTCTTCACTGTGAGGGTGGTGAGACTCTGGAACAGGCTGCCCAGGGAGGTTGTGGATGTCTCCTCCCTAGGGATGTTGAAGGCCAGGTTGGATGAGGCCTTGAGTCGAGTTGAGAGGTGTCCCTGGCCATGGAGGGGAGGTTGGAGCAGATGATCTCTGAGGTCCCTTCCAGCCTGAGCCATTCTGTGATCTGTCACTGCATGTTGTAAACACAAACATCAGAATGATCCTCAGCTCTCAGGCATAGAAACTCCTGAGCTGTGTACCAGTGTCCAGCCTGGCTCTGAAAACCTGCTGCCTGGGTGCTCCAGCTGTGTGCTCCTTGGGGATGGGTCCTGTAGGAGGGGCAGCAGCAGCTGGGGCTGTGCTGTCCCCTCATCATCTTGTAGGGGTGGAAGTGGCACCTGTTCCGCTCCCTGACCACTCTTGCAGCAAAGAAGTTTTTCCTAATCTCCAACCTAACCCTCCCCTGGTGCAAGATGAGGCCATTTCTTCCTGTCCTGTCATTAATTACTTGAGATAAGGGACCAACCCCCCATCTCACTCCAGCCTCCCTTCAGGGAGGTGTAACAGAGCAATGAGGTCTCCCCTCAGCCTCCTTTTCTCCAGGCTGAACAACCCCCAGCTCCCTCAGCCTCTCCTCACAGCAGAGGTGCTCCAGCCCCCTGATCATTTTGGTGGCTCTCCTCTGGACCATGTTCCTTCTGTCAGCTCAGCTCAGCTCAACTCCTGGGTTTTACTGGTTTATTTTTTTCATACTGGCTATGTTGTCCTTGTTTGCTCTCTCCTCAGGGTCTGGGCTCCTCAGTTTAGGAAAGATGTGGAGTTGCTGGAAGGTGTCCAGAGAAGGGCAACAAAGCTGGGGAGGGGTTTGGAACACAAGCCCTAAGAGGAGAGACTGAGGGAGCTGGGGTTGCTTGGCCTGGCAGAAGAGGAGGCTCAGGGGAGACCTTCTTGCTCTCTCACAACTACCTTAAGGGAGATTGTAGACAGGCAGAGGTTGGTCTCTTCTCCCAGGCAACCAGCAGCAGAACAAGAGGACACAGTCTCAAGCTGTGCCAGGGGAGGTTTAGGCTGGAGGTTAGGAAGAAGTTCTACACAGAGAGAGTGATTCACCATTGGGATGTGCTGCCCAGGGAGGTGGTGGAGTCCCCATCATTGGAGGTGTTCAGGAGGAGACTTGATGGGGTGCTTGGTGCCATGGTTTAGATGATTAGGTGGTGTTGGATGATAGGTTGGACACGATGATCTTGAAGGTCTCTTCCAACCTGGTCTGTTCTGTTCTGTTCTGTTCTATTCTATTCTGTTCTGTTCTATTCTGTTCTATTCTGTTCTGTTCTGTTCTATTCTGTTCTGTTCTATTCTGTTCTGTTCTATTCTGTTCTATGCTGTCTGTTAACTGCTGCACCTCTTGTTGCTTGCCTCCCCTACAGGTTCCGATGATCCTGGTGGGCAATAAATGTGACCTGGAGGAGGAGCGCGTCGTCGGCAAAGAGCAGGGTCAGAACCTGGCCAGACAGTGGTGTAACTGTGCCTTCCTAGAATCCTCTGCAAAGTCTAAAATCAATGTTAATGAGGTAACTGAGCAGCTCTGGCCTTGTCCTTCCTGCTTCAGCACCACCGCCACACTAACCCAGCGCCGGCAGTGCCTCGGTCAGGCCTTACCGGGGAGGATTCAGGGCGAGGCTGCCGCTCAGCCTGGGGAAGCTTTGGGCTGCAGGCTCTTGAGCTGCTGCTGTCTGTTGGTTGGGAGGGGATCTGCTCCTTTTTCTCTCTAAAGGGTGGGTGACTTCACAGGGGACTTTCTATAGGCTGTATCAGAGGACAAGGAGTAGCAGAGGGTCCTCAGTAAGGCCAGACCAACTTTTTCCTTCCTTTTTCAGTAAGGCTTAGATCAACTTTTTCCTTCAAGGTAACTGCTGCTGCTCTTCAGAGCATGGCTCCTGCCCCAGTGTTTGCCTTGTCACCTTGTGCAGTCTTGGCTGTTGGTTTGGAGTCTTTGCTTTTCATAGTCCTGCTGCATCTGGCTGCTCAGGCAGACATCCCCCCCCAGTCCTTCTCTGTGAAGCCTCTGACTCACTGAGGCTGTGTCCAAGCATCTCTGCAAGCAGTTCCCTGTGTCTAAAGGGGACATCAGACCTTTGCAATCCTGCTGCTGCTGGAGGTCATAGAATCATGGAATTGTTTTGGTTGGAGAGATCATCAAGATCATCAAGTCCAACCTTCAACCCAACACCACCATGGTGATCAAACCATGAACCCAAGTGCCATGTCCACACATTTCTTAAACACCTCCAGGGATGGGGACTCCACCACCTCCCTGGACAGTGAGCTCTGCTCCACATCAGGCACCAAGTCTTTATTATCTGACTGTGACAGAGTGCAGGTTTCCAGCCACAAAAGCTAAGGTGACCCCACTGAGCATGGCTGGTTTGGTGCCAGGAGATAACTGGGGCCATTTGGGAAGCTGTGTGATAAACAGGAGCAGCAGGATCTTGGACTGGACCCAGTGCTGAGTTGGCAGCTGCTGGGACATGTGCAGCACTGCACCTCTGCAGCTGAGAGGGCAGGGAGCTAAAGGCTGCAGGAGCTGCAGGTCCCGAGGCCGGGCTGAGCCTGGCTGCAGGTCCCGCGGCCGGGCTGAGCCTGGCTGCAGGTCCCGAGGCCGGGCTGAGCCTGGCTGCAGGTCCCGAGGCCGGGCTGAGCCTGGCTGCAGGTCCCGAGGCCGGGCTGAGCCTGGCTGCAGGAGCTGCAGGTCCCAAAGCTGGGCTGAGCCTGGCTGCAGGAGCTGCAGGTCCCAAAGCTGGGCTGAGCCTGGCTGCAGGAGCTGCAGGTCCCGAGGCCGGGCTGAGCCTGGCTGCAGGAGCTGCGGGTCCCGAGGCTGGGCTGAGCCTGGCTGCAGGAGCTGCAGGTCCCGAGGCCGGGCTGAGCCTGGCTGCAGGAGCTGCGGGTCCCGAGGCCGGGCTGAGCCTGGCTGCAGGAGCTGCGGGTCCCAAAGCTGGGCTGAGCCTGGCTGCAGGAGCTGCAGGTCCCAAAGCTGGGCTGAGCCTGGCTGCAGGAGCTGCAGGTCCCAAAGCTGGGCTGAGCCTGACTGCAGGGGCTGCGGGTCCCGAGGCCGGGCTGAGCCTAGCTGCAGGTCCCAAAGCTGGGCTGAGCCCGGCCGCAGGGGCTGCGGGTCCCGAGGCCGGGCTGAGCCTGGCTGCAGCCTGCTCTAATCTGACCTGGTAAATGTAGCTCCTGAGCCAGACTGCTGCCAGGAGGGAAGGCTCTGTGTGTGTCTGAGCTGTAGTGAAACCATGGCTGTTAATGGAGGAGGCTGTTGGCTCGGGCATGGAAGGATCACCACAGGGTATAACAGACTCTGGTTTGTTTGCATTTCCACAGTCTGTGGCAGGGACTGACCTCTCCTTAGCCAAAAGTGCCTGAAAGCTCTCCCAGGAGCTGTGGGAAAGGGAATTCTCTGCAGGCAAGCACTGAGCTGTCCTGGGGTGAACACACAGCCCTGGTTTACATACAGCCAGCCCTACTGTGTGAACCCTCTGTCTGCAGCTTTCCCTGTCCTGTCTGCTGCCTCCAGTGAGACTCAGATCACAGAGAGGAAAATTACTCTCTGGAGGATTAGTTTTGGGGTTTGTGATCTCCATTTTCTGGTTTCCTGCCAGGTGTTTGGTTAGGAAAAGCATAAAGGCTGAGGAAATCAGAAGGAAGAAAGCCCAGGAAGCAAGCACCTAACTGCAGTGGGGATTTGGTGCTTCTGCTGGCTCACAGGCTGGGGAAGCATTTGCATTATTCTGGGCTTTGGCTTTGCCCTTTTGGCTACTTTTGGACTTCTAACTTTGTTAAACAGGCTCCAAGTGCCACATCCAATCCCCTCTTGAGCACCTCCAGGGGTGGTGACTCCACCACCTCCCTGGGCAGCACATTCCCATGGCCAAATACTCTCTCTGGGAAGAACTTTCTCCTCACCTCCAGCCTAAACCTCTCCTGGCACAGCTTGAGACTGTGTCCTCTTGTTCTGGTGCTGCTTGCCTGGGAGAAGAGACCACCCCCTCCTGGCTACAACCTCCCTGCAGGGAGTTGGAGAGAGCAAGAAGGTCTCCCCTGAGCCTCTTCTCCAGGCTAAGCAACCCCAGCTCCCTCAGCCTCTCCTCACAGGGCTGTGCTCCACAGAATCACCAAGGTTGGAAGAGACCTCAGAGAGCATCAAGTCCAACCTGGCACCACAGACCTCCTGACTAAACCATGGCTCCAAGTGCCACATCCAATCCCCTCTTCAACACCTCCAGGGATGGGGACTCCACCACCTCCCTGGGCAGCACATTCCAGACCTCTCCCCAGCCTCATGGCCCTTTTCTGGACACCTTCCAGTATCTCAATGTACACTTTTGGAAGGGCTTGGAGAGTACAACCTCTATTACCTGAGGCTGAGAGTAGCAACCAGCAGCAGTTAGCTTCCTAAAGGGGCAGCAGCTCAAATGCTGTTAGCAAATGCTTCACTTGGGAGCTTGATCAAAGCCACCAGCACGTTCATCTCATGGAGGTAGCAGCCAAAAAACCACAGGAAATATTTCACTTGAGAGCTTGATAAAGCCTCCATCAGGTTCATTTCATCTCTCTTCATGGAGGTAGCAGCCAAACAACCCAATCTTCACATTTCCAGCTGTTGCAGTTTGTTCTCTACTGCTGCTTTGTCTTCTGAATTGCCTTGGAACCAACAAGGATTTGTGAGCCTGTCAGCCACTCCAGGAAGGGGGGGGATAAAAACCCCAACAGTAAACAGGGGCAAGGGTGGAGCCTCCTGAAGGTTTCAAGCTTTCCTCCTCGGTGCTGTGACCCAGCTCCAAGCATTTTTGCACAGCTCCCTTTGCTATAAATGGGTTGAGTGTGGCTGGGAAAACAACTCCCAGCAGCAGAAGTGCTCCCAAGCAGCCCAAGTCTGCAGCTGAAAGAGGCCCCTGTGCTCCTCTCCTGCTGGAAGTGCCTGAGTTCAGGGCACATGTTTTGCTTCTCCTTGCTCACTTGTGTTAATAAACTCACAAGGCTGGGCCAGGCAGGGAGGTGAAGTGATTCACAGCTCAAGTTTGTTTGGCAAGGAGGAGAATGGAGAGTGCTTCCCATGCAGTGGGTGACTGAAGGTCACTTGGGAGGGGGTGAAAGCCCAGGGAAAGGGCTGCCTGTCCCTGCAGTGAGAACAGCAGCAGCCCAGGGTGCACCAGGGAGAAGATGATCCTTTGGTCATCCCCAGTTTTCCTCTCCAGAGCAAAGGGTTTGCTGCCATTTCCTTGCTGTGCTCTTTGAAACCTTTGCCCACACATAACCTGAAGGAGAAAGCTGTGCAGGACAGGAGCTCCCTCCCTGCTCCCTCCCTGCTCCCTTCCCTGCTCCCTCCCTGCCCCTCCCTGCTCCCTCCCTGCTCCCTCCCTGCTCCCTGCCCTGCTCCCTCCCTGCTCCCCCCTCCCTGCTCCCTCCCTGCTCCCTCCCTGCTCCTCCCTTCTCCCTCCTTCTCCCTCCCTTCTCCCTCCTGCTCCCGCCCTTACTCCTCCCCCTTTCCCTCCCTTCTCCCTCCTTCTCCCTCCTTCTCCCCTCCCTTCTCCCTCCCTTCTCCCTCCCTTCTCCCTCCCTTCTCCCTCCCTTCTCCCTCCCTTCTCCCTCCCTTCTCCCCTCCCCCCCCCTTCTCCCTCCCTTCTCCCTTCTCCCTCCTCTCCCTCCCTTCTCCCTCCCTTCTCCCTCCCTTCTCCCTCCCTTCTCCCTCCCTTCTCCCTCCCTTCTCCCTCCCTTCTCCCTCCCTTCTCCCTCCCTTCCCCTCCCTTCTCCCTCCCTTCTCCCTCCCTTCTCCCTCCCTTCTCCCTCCCTTCTCCCTCCCTCTCCCTCCCTTCTCCCTCCCTTCTCCTCCCTTTCTCCTCTCCCCCTCTCCCTCCCTTCTCCCTCCCTTCTCCCCTCCCTTCTCCCTCCCTTCTCCCTCCCTTCTCCCTCCCCTTGGTCTGAGTAAATGCAACTGTTCAATTGCACTGATGAGTCTGCAGCCACCAGGCCAGGGTTATCAGCTGAGCTTTTGGCACTTGCATAGTGTTTCTTCACTTGGATTTCTCAGGTTGTGTTTCTCCTTTTCAGATCTTTTATGACCTGGTCAGACAGATAAATAGAAAAACACCAGTGGAAAAGAAGAAGCCTAAAAAGAAATCATGTCTGCTGCTTTAGACTCCCACTGTGCAGCAGCTCTGAGCCAGGTAAGAGGGGGCTGAATTCCACCCACAGCTCAGCACCAGGAGCTGATCCCAGCAGAGAGGACTTGCTCCCCTGCTCCCCTCCCCTCCTGCTGCTGCTCCCCTCCCCTCCCCTCCTGCTGCTGCTCCCCTCCCCTCCCCTCCTGCTGCCTCCCCTCCCCTCCCCTCCTGCTGCTGCTCCCCTGCTCCCCTCCCCTCCTGCTGCTGCTCCCCTGCTCCCCTCCCCTCCTGCTGCTGCTCCCCTGCTCCCCTCCCCTCTTGCTGCTCCCCTGCTGCCAGATACAAAGTCCTGCATTTGTTGGACTGAGTTGTGCTGACTGACCCAGCCTGCTTCTCTGCCCTTCTCCCCTGCCTTGGGTTGATGAATGCAACAGAGCAGGAACTTCCTTTGCACTCTTGCAGGTTCTCCCTCTGTCTTGTGACACCACAGCTCAGCTTTGCTTCCTTTTCCTCTCCTGCTGAAATCCAGTGGCATCTGTGTAACTTGTGCTGCTGCTGCAGCTCAGTCCTAGGAGCAGGGGAGACAGCAGCAGATCAGTTTGGGTGGGGAGATAGAGATCAGTGGCACAGAAATCAAGAGCTGCCCACCAAAAAAAAAAAGAGGCAACAACAACAAAAACCACCAAAACAGAAACAAGAGCCCAGCCCAAGGTTGGACACAGCCATAAATAACCTTCCTGTGTATCTTGGCAGGGGACTCTGTGTGCTTGCAGCTGCCCTGTTGCACTCCTGAGAGGAAAGCTGCATTTCTGTAGCTTCAGTTTGTGGTACAGCAACATCCCCCAGGCTGCCCCAGAGCTGGCAGAGTGCTGGCACAGGAGTGGTGCTGCTCAGCACCGTGCAGAGTCAGGGGTGGGTGTGAGGTTGAGGGCCCACCCTGGCCCGAGGAAGTGGTCAGAAGACAAACAGATGGCCCAGAAGGGTGGCTGTGGTGCACAGGCTGTCGGCTTCTGATCATTCCTGTGCCCATCTGAGGCTTTGTCTCCTTCAGTTTGATAAAGAGGGGCAGTGTAGCTGGCAAAGCAGCTCAGGTGTCCCCCTCCTGCAGCGTTTAAGACAAAACTGGTGTTCACAGAAGCATTTGGGGGCTGCACTGTGCAAGCTGGTGGCTCTTGCCTTCTGCCAGGTGTGGTATTCATGCTGTGGGTGGCCATTTGTGTAGCTCAGGTGTGACAGAGTGGGGCTGTGCAGGTCACACTTTAGTGCCTTGGGCTTCACTGAGGATCATTCTTACCATGAGCTTTGCTTGCCAGAACTTAGGGTTGGGGGAACCAATGGCTTAAAGAAAAGAAATTGAAGAGCAGGGCTCAGGTGGCTTTTCCTGTTCCTCAGGTGATGCATCTCAGTTTAGTTGGTCTGGTCTCAGAGAGGAGGACTTCCTGGAGATGGCTTTCCCCCACCAGGGAGGACTCTGTGGCTCTGACCTCACCTCCTCCTACCCAGGATCTGTGCTGCAGAGCCCAGTAGCAGCATGGCACTGGAGTGTCAGCAGCTGCTAAAGGGGTTCCTGCCGTCAGACAGTCACTGAGGAGACCTCTCCTAACCTTGCCTTCAATCCATGCCCCCAAATCTGCCTCAGGAACAGTGTGGCCAGCAGGAGCAGGGAGGGCACTGTGCCCCTGTGCTCAGCACTGGTCAGGCCACACCTTGAGTCCTGTGTCCAGTTCTGGGCCCCTCAGTTTAAGAAGGAGGTTGACTTGCTGGAAGGTGTCCAGAGAAGGGCAACAAAGCTGGGGAGGGGTCTGGAGCACAGCCCTGGGAGGAGAGGCTGAGGGAGCTGGGGTTGCTTAGCCTGGAGAAGAGGAGGCTCAGGGGAGACCTTGCGCTCTCCAACTCCCTGAAAGGAGGTTGTTGCCAGGAGGGGGTTGGTCTCTTCTCCCAGGCAAGCAGCAGCAGAACAAGAGGACACAGTCTCGAGCTGTGCCAGGGGAAGTTTACACTGGAGATGGGGAAAAAGTTCTTCCCAGAGAGAGAGATTGGCCCTTGAGATGTGCTGCCCAGGGAGGTGGTGGAGTCCCCATCCCTGGAGGTGTTCAAAACTTGCTTGGTTGTGGCACTTGGAGCCGTGGTTTAGTTGTCAGGAGGTGTTGGGTGCCAGGTTGGACTTGATGATCTTTGAGGTCTTTTCCAACCTTATTAATTCTATGACTCTATGAAAATACTGCATGGTGTGTCCCCCACTGCTGCTCAATCTCTTCCCCTGTTCATTGCACACTAGAGCTGGAGTGGGACCCAGGGAGGCTTTCAACTCAGTAGACTAAGACCATCCCAGAGATATCAAAGATGAAGTCTCCCTCCCATAAATGGTTCATCTCTTGCTGACTTCAGACCCCACTTGCAGGCTGCCTGTCTGGGAGAGCAGGCAGGCTGGGAGGTCGCTGTGGTTATCACAGCAGGAGGTCAGGGTGGTGACTGGCACTGCTCTGCTGCCCTCCTGATAAAACAAGAACCCTTTGCTTAGGACTTCCAAAGTCTCTTTTCTTTCTGCACCTCTGAACTTGGGGTGGGTGGAAGCCAAGTTCATGCTGGGGGAGATAAACTCTTCCTGCTGGAGTGCTGTGTCTGTGTGGGCAGCTGCTGGGGGAAGCTTCCAGATCGCTCATGGGCAGGAGGAGAAGCTTTCCAGAGGAGGCCATGAAGATGCTCAGAGGGCTGGAGAACCTCCTCTGTGGGACAGGTTGTGAGAGGGTTGGGGTTGTTCAGCCTGGAGGAGAGAAAGCTCCAGGGAGACCTTAGTGCAGCATTCCAGTACCTGAAGGGGCTCCAGGAGAGCCGGGGAGGGACTTTTGACAAGGGCTGGGAGTGCCAGGATGAGGGACAATGGCATTGAGCTGGGAGAGGGGAGACTGAGACTGAAGATGAGGAAGGAATGCTTTAGAGTGAGGCTGGGGAGACACTGGAGCAGGTTGCCCAGGGAGGCTGTGGATGCCCTCTCCCTGAAGGTGTTCAAGGCCAGGCTGGATGAGGCCTTGAGCAGCCTGGGCTGGTGGGAGGTGTCCCGGCCCATGGCAGGGGGGTTGGAACTGGATGATCTTGAAGGTCCCTTCCAGCCCAGCCCATTCTGTGATTCTCTCTCTGTTGTCTCACTCTCTCTAGATCACAGGAATGAAGAACTGTTGCCTCAATGGAAAGTGCCAGCATCCCCCCCCACCCCCTCCCCACCCCCACCCCCCGACTTCAAAACCTTACGGAAATTAAGACCTCATCTGAAGAAGCTTCTCCTGGTTTGTGATGTCCTATGAGAAGGATTTATCAGATCTCTAAGATGGTTTGCACACAGCCCCTGGGGAGATGAAAAAGAGCAAAGGAAGGAAGGGAAAAAGGAAGGAAGGGGAAAAAACAGAAGGCAAAAAGGAAGGAAGGAAGGAAAAAAAGAAGAAGGCAAAAAGGAAGGGAAAAAAGGAGGAGGAAAAAAGGAAGGAAGAAAAAAAGGAGGAGGCAAAAAGGAAGGAAAAAAAGGAGGAGGCAAAAGGAAGGAAGGAAAAAAAAGAAGAAAGAAAAAAGGAAGAAAGGAAGGAAAAAAAGGAAGAAAGGAAGGAAACAAAGGAAGAAAGGAAGGAAAAAAAGGAAGAAAGGAAGGAAAGAAAGGAAATTATTCTCTCTCTTGAAAATCTAAGACCATAATACTCCTCCTTTTGCCATAGCAATTAACAGATGTGTGGAAAGAAACCTGATTGCCTCTAGCTTGTGATCCCCCAGAGGAGCCTGGATGCATTGCAGATGTTAGCTACTGCTACCATAATTCCAGTTCCACATTGACTCTTTGATCATCATTTCTCCCCTCCCCACCCCCCAAGCACTAAAACCCCTCCCCTCCCACTGTTCTGTTTTTCCTCTCTATAACCAGAGATGTATTATCTGAAGCTCCCTCCCCTCTAAACTCTTTTTTTTGGGGGGGAGGGGGTGTGGTGGTGTGTTTGGTTTTGAGTCATTGACTTCATTTTTTTTGGGGGGGGGGGTTATTTAAAGGTTCTCCCTTCTTTTCCTTCTGCCCTTATAGCCTAATGGAAACAGATTGTTTGTGCTCTGGGAAAGGCCCCCCCAAAAAAACCAAACAAACCCCAAGATCTTTTATAGGGGGGAAACAAAAAAAAACCAACCCCCAACCCCAAGCTGGGATCATTTTTATGGCTTTAAAAAGCAAAGAAAAGGTTAAAAAGAATTATATATATATATATATATATATATAAAAAATATACTAAACCAACTCTAATATTTGCTTCCTTGTGTTTTCCTGTCACAGATTAAATTACAGCTTTTATGGATGATTAAATTTTAGTACATTTTCAGTTTGGTTTCTGTGGTTTTGTTACTGTTTTTTCCCCCCCCCCCCCCACCTCACCTCCCCCCAGGCTTTGGTTTTCCAGGGTTTATTTTGGGTGGGTTTTTTGTGTTGGGTTTGGTTTGGGTTCCCCCCCCCCCCCCCGCCCCCCTCCTTCTCCCATGTGTTCTCTCAATCCCTTTGGCTCCATCCACTTGTGTCTGTTCTAAGCAGCCCCAGCAGCCTGCTGTGGTCCCAGTGCCATCTCTTCGCTCCCCCACTGAAGCGCAGCAGGCTCCTCCCCGACGTCCCTGGGACCTTCTCCTGGCTGGCTGAGGATTGGATTCAGCTGCAAGTGCTTCCCTCTGGGCAGTTCTTTTCCTCTCTCTACGAGTTTGCTTTCGTCCTGTAGCAAGGTCTGACTTCTCCTCTGATCTTTGCTTGCACACCACCGTGTACTTCTTGGGGTGGAATCCCTGGGTTTTGACAGTGCCACCCACCGGGCAGCAGCCCGAAACCATCTCTCCTGGCCGGCACCTGGAAGCGGAGCTGCGGAGCTTGGGAGCCGGTTGTGCTTAAAAGGCAGTTTCCACACGGCAAGTGTCAGCTAAAAGCTGGCAGACGTCCCCCTCCCCCACCTGCAGTCAGCTGAGGGGACTTTTTGCTCCATTTTTGGGGTTCTTTTGAGCTGGTTTTCGATCCCTGTTGGCTTTCTTTTTCAACCCCCTGTGGGCTTTGTCAAGTTGAAAAGGAGCAGGATGCGAAGAGAGCCACCGGTGGCCTGGCCTCCCTCCTCCTGTCTGTATGCAAGTACAAGAAACCACCTGAGGAGCCTTGGGGCCCAAACCCCATCCTGGGTGTGAGGCTGCTGGAATTCCTGCGGTGCTGGAGGACTTGCTCCTGCCGTGCTTCTGAGTTAAGTGAGAGGAGAAAAATGCATCTTCAGCAGTGGAGAAACGCCGGAGGCCAGACTTTGTCCTGCTTGTGGCAACGGGAAGTGGAAATGCAATAGCTGGAGAGCAGTTTGTTCCTGGAGCCTTTGTGTGGTTTTGGTCAGGAAGCAGGGGAAGAAATTGCTAGAAAGAGCTCTTTCTCAACCTGTGTGAAGCAGCTGTTGGCTGAGCCAGAGCTCCCAGTCTCTTAGGTGCGGCCCAACCAAGACTGGATGCAAACATTTGGATGCTGATAACGTGACAACATCCAAACATCTGCCTACTTACAAGCTGCTAGGACAAATGTAGTTCCTTAGCTGGTTGTCTTCAACCTTCCTATGTGCTTCCTTTTTCAGGAGGAGCAGGAGCATGGGCTTGCAGGTTGGTTAACTTTGCTAAATGTACAAATATTTTAGTAATAAAGGAATTTTCATCTACCTGCTGCTGGCTGCCTGCCTCTTCTCTGCAAGCACAGCCACAGCCCTTGTTCTGCCTGCAGGGAGCATCTGGGTGAGTTCAGCTCAGCTCACAGCAGGAGAGGGATCTTGCCCTCACACCAAGAAGGACATTGAGGGGCCGGAGGGGGTCCACAGGAGGGCACTGAGGGGCCGGAGGGGCTTTGGAGGTGGGCACTGAGGGGCCAGAGGGGGTCTGGAGGAGGAGGGCACTGAGGGGCCGGAGGGGGTCTGGAGGAGGAGGGCACTGAGGGGCCGGAGGGGGTCCAGAGGAGGGCACTGAGGGGCCGGAGGGGGTCCGCAGGAGGGCACTGAGGGGCCGCAGGAGGGCACTGAGGGGCCGGAGGGGGTCCGCAGGCAGGCACTGAGGGGCCGGAGGAGGGCACTGAGGGGCCGGAGGGCGTCCGCAGGAGGAGGGCACTGAGGGGCCGGAGGGGGTCTGCAGGCGGGCACTGAGGGGCCGGAGGAGGGCACTGAGGGGCCGGAAGGGGGTCCGCAGGAGGGCACTGAGGGGCCGGAGGAGGTCCAGAGGAGGGCACTGAGGGGCCGGAGGGGGTCCGCGGGAGGGCACTGAGGGGCTGGAGGGGGGCACTGAGGGGCCGGAGGGGGTCCGCAGGCGGGCACTGAGGGGCCGGAGGGGGTCCGCAGGAGGGCACTGAGGGGCCGGAGGGGTCCAGAGGAGGGCATTGAGGGGCTGCAGGGGGTCTGGAGTTGGAGCAGCTGAGGGGGCTGGCTGGGGTTGTTCAGCCTGGAGAAGAGGAGGCTCAGGGGAGACCTCACTGCTCTCTACAACTACCTTCAAGGAGGTTGGAGCCAGGTGGGGTTGGTCTCTTCTCCCAGGCAACAAGTGACAGGACGAAAGGAAAAGGCCTTGAGTTGCAGCAGGGAAGGTTTGGGTTGGACGTTAGAAGAAACTTCTTCACTGAAAGGGTTCTGGAAGGCTGCAGCAGGCTGCCCGGGGAGGTGGCTGAATCCCCACCCCTGGAGGTGTTCCAGTTCCTCAGAGATGTGGTGCTGAGGGCCATGGCTTAGCACCAGCCTCAGCAGAGTTGGAGAGTGGTTGGACTGGCTGATAAAGGTCTTACCCAGCCAACACCATTCTGACTCCAAGAGCTTTGCCCCTGCCAGCACAGCTGATGTGTGTGGGGCTGGGGCTGCTTCCCTACATCCCTGCAGCGTCTCCCAGTCCAGCCCTTCCCATGGTGTCACTGGTTGGAGTGGTGAAGGTAAGTCCAGCCTCTCAGGGGCTGTTTTTGTCTGTACCAGGGGCTGCTCCTGAGCACCAAGCAGAGGTGTGGGTGTCTGAGGGGCACCCGATGGTGGCTGCACCCCGAGCACCCCATGGAACCTCTGCTCTTCTCACCCACGGCTGGCTGCAGGGGGAGGCAGGAGGGGCAGCCTGCGTCCCCAAAGAGGTAGTAAACTCGGTGTAAAAGCTGGAGCAAGAAGTGGAAGGGGAGAGGAGGCTCTCCGTGCTCGTTTGCCACTAGATGGGAGTGTGGGAAAGCGTCCGGCGCTGGGGCGGGGAAGGCGCTGGGTGGTGGCAGCGCAGCGCCGCGCAGCAAGAACCCTTCGGAGGGTGAAGCCCTGGCTGCTGCTCCAGGCTCCTCGGAGCCCTTCCCTTTGTGCCTTGCACAACGAGTTCGTTTTCTCCCTGGAGTTTTTTCCTTCTTTCAAACGGATTTTAGCACAAAAGCTCCACTGCTGCCCGTGGATCCTTCAGCAGGTGCTGCTGCCTGGCTTTGTGTCCAGGGAGGTCGCCCTGCAGCACTCTGGTGTTTAATGTTTAGAAAGGATTTGATCACAGGATGTTAGGGGTTGGAAGGGACCTTCGAAGAGCATCAGGTCCAACCCCCCCCGCCAGAGCAGGACCAGAGAATCCAGCACAGGTCACACAGGAACACATCCAGGGCTGGAAAAGCTCCAGAGAAGGAGACTCCACAACCTCCCTGGGCAGCCTGCTCCAGGGTTCTGGGACCCTCACAGTGAGGAACTTCCTCCTCATGTTGAGGTGGAACCTCCTGTGCTGGAGTTTATATCCATTGCCCCTTGTCCTATCCCAGGGTGCAGCTGAGCAGAGCCTGAACCCTCCCTCCTGACCCCCAGCCCTCAGATATTGATAAACACTTATTAAATCCCTTCTCAGTCTACTCTTTTCCAGCCTGAACAGCCCCAGGGCTCTCAGCCTCTCCTCACAGGGCAGTGCTGCAGTCCCTTCAGCATCCTGGTAGCCTCTGTTGGACTTTCCCTGTCCCTCTTGAGCTGGGGAGCCCAGAACAGAATGCAGTGCTGGTGGTGACCCTGGTGGTGACCCTGGTGGTGACCCTTGTGGTGACCCTGGTGGTGACCCTGGTGGTGATTCTGGTAGCCAGGCCTTCAGTTGGCTCTTCAGAGTCAGATCAGTGTTGGCAAAGTTAGGCTCTGCAGAGCATCTTTCTGCCTTTGAAACCTTTTGTTCCCCCCCTGCCAAGGCACAAACTTTGGATGCTTGGAGTTCCCTTCCTCTCCAATCTTTATGTTAAAGAGCTTCTGAGCCCCGTTTCAATCTTCTGTCACTTCTGCTTTGGGGGGGGGGGGGGAGGTGGTGTAGAATTCTTCTTCAGACTGAAGAGCCCCAGGGTGGCCTAATGAAAGGGTAAAATGAACACACACAGAGCAGAACTCATTTCATGTTTCTGCCTGTGAGCAGCACCCAGCCGAACACAGGAACCCAGTGAAGCCTCCCAGTCCCCTCAGCCATCCAGCTCCTATCCCTGTGGACTTGGCACAGCCTCAGCTGGGGTGATTCACTGCTGTCTGTGCAGCCAGCCTGCTCCTCAACCTCTCCACCTCTATTTGCCTCTCTATTTTTGGTGTTATCTGAGGGCTATTTTAAATCCTGCCCTCCCATCCAGCGTGGGTTGGTGGAACAGCCAGGACCTGCCCAGTGATGCCCTCCCTTGCTGGAGAGCTGCCAGTTCCAGTTTTGATCTGAGCCAAACATGGCAGTGAAGCAGGAGCTGGGGAGGAGGTGTTGCATTGTCCTTGGAGCCAGCTGGTTGCCTCCAAGCTGGAGAAACCTTCTATGAAGAGAGACTGCAGCCAATTCTGGGCTCCCCAGCTCAAGAGGGGCAGGGATCTGCTGGAGAGAGTCCAACAGAGGCTACCAGGGTGCTGAAGGGATTGGAGCACTGCCCTGTAAGGAGAGGCTGAGAGCCCTGGGGTGGTTCAGTCTGGAGAAGAGGAGACCTCATTGTGGCCTTCCAGGATCTGAAGGGGGCTACAAGAAAGCTGGGGAGGGAGTTTTTAGGATGTCAGGGAGTGATAGGACTGGGGGGAATGGAACAAAACTAGAAATGGGGAGACTGAGATTGGCTGTGAGGTAGAAATTCTTCCCCAGGAGGGTGGTGAGAGCCTGGCACAGGTTGCCCAGGGAGGTGGTGGAAGCCTCATGCCTGGAGGTTTTTGCAGCCAGGCTGGATGTGGCTGTGAGCAGCCTGCTGTAGTGTGAGGGGGTTGGAACTGGCTGAGCCTTGAGGTCCCTTTCAACCCTGACAATTTTTGATCCTGCCTGCTGCACAGTGTTGATGTGGGAGGTCCCAGCAGCAACACGAGAAACTCAACCTTAAGTTCAGAGTCAACCTTTGCAGCATCCCCCAAACTCCTGAATGCTTTCTTCATTTTGCCAGGACCAGGCACTGAAGAGGTGAAATTGGCTGTTGGGGGGGAGCAAGCACTGTGCAGTACATGGCCAGGGTGATGCTGGACCATCCTCCTCACTGCTTCCCTCCCCAGTGACCATTCCCTGTCCTGGCTTTTGGCTGCAGTGTGGTCTGCCCAACGTGAGGCAGAGCCTGGCTCTGGTCTTCCTGCAATGAAAACCCCAAGCAGAGAGCTGAGCCCTGTGCAGGAGCTGCTCTGGAAGGTCCCCAGCAGCATCACGAAGCTGCAGCACAAGGAAAATGCCCAGCAGCAAAACCAGCGCTTGGCTGAGCTTGGTGCCTCTGGGCATTTCCTGCACCTTCAGCTTGGATTTGTTACCAGTGGTGGCAACTGACAGCCAAGGTACTGGGCAGCAGGTTGTGATGGCTTCCTTCAGCCAGCACTCACCTGGAGTTGCCCTTCCCCGAGGAGCTCCTCCTGCCTGTGCCTTGGAGAGGTCCCTGCTCTGCCAGGGCCATGCAGGAATCTCCTGCCCGTGGTCACAGCTGGGGACAGGCAGGTTTGGCCAGAAAGAGCCCTCTGAGCTCCCAGCCTGGGGCAGCTCAGTGCAGAGCCCCAAGCCAGCTCTAGAAACAGACTAATTAGAGGCTCTGCCAGGGCTAATTAGCCATGCTGCAGGCTCCTAGTAGCCCTGGCACAGGGCTGTGCCTCTGTGGCTGCTCCAGGCTGAGGCCAGGCTCTTGCCCTTAGCTCTGTTGCTGCCTAATCCCAGTGTTGGGAAACAGTATTTGGATCATCCTGGGAATGCCACCAGCCTTTTCTCCCTCACTTTGCAGGGAAGTTGCACAGCAGGAAACTTGGCTCTGTTCCTTGGGCTTGTTCCAGCCAGCAGAGGCCAGAGCAGGGAGTGACACCCTGTGATCCACATTGTCCTGCACCCTCTGTCCCTCTTCTCCAACGGGCTGCACCTTGGAGAGAGCAGCAGTAGAGGGAGAGCAAATTACCTGCCAGGGATTTTGGACAAGCCAGTGACAGAGCTGGAACTGCAGCCTTGTGCTGGTGTCTGAGGTGCCAGTGCTGCTGGGGTGGCCATGCCAGCTCCAGACTAAATCCAGACTGCACCTTTTGGGTCCTGATTTCACCACCTCCCTTTGGGTCCTGATTTCACCACCTCCCTTTGGGTCCTGATTTCACCTCCCTTTGGGTCCTGATTTCACCTCCCTTTGGGTCCTGATTTCACTTCACTTTGGTCATGATTTCACCTCCCTTTGAATCCTAGTTTCACCTCCCTTTGGGTCCTGATTTCACCTCCCTTTGGGTCCTGATTTCACCTCCCTTTGGATCCTGATTTCACTTCACTTTGGATCATGATTTCACCTCCCTTTGGGTCCTGATTTCACCTCCCTTTGGGTCCTGATTTCACTTCACTTTGGGTCATGATTTCACCTCCCTTTGAATCCTAGTTTCACCTCCCTTTGGGTCCTGATTTCACCTCCCTTTGGGTCCTGATTTCACCTCCCTTTGGGTCATGATTTCACCTCCCTTTGGGTCCTGATTTCACCTCCCTTTGGGTCCTGATTTCACCTCCCTTTGGATCATGATTTCACCTCCCTTTTGGGACAGCACTGCCCCTGGCACCGTCTCTTTCCCGGTCCCAGGCAGAAGCCTGAGCTCAAGCACCTCTGGCATTTTCTTTGGGTGGTACTCACGTGGAAGGCCAAAAGCCATCCCCCCCTCCCCTGGCATGTCACGACAGCCCGGGGGGGTTGGTGAATGAGGAGCCTGTTGTGCTGCCCAGGGAGGATGCTCTGGGCGCTGGCAGCGAGCCCAAGCTGTGCCCGCGGGGACGGCTGCGGCAGCGGCACGACTGGCACGGCCAGCAGCTGCTCCTGGCTGCCACGGCCCAGCAGCAAGCAACAAAGGACAGATTCACGGGGCCCGGGGCGGCGCTGGGGGCCGAGCACACAGAGGCATTCTGGAGCTGGGTGAGGCAGCAGTGGGCAGCCTCTGGCCGCGGGCAGTGGGTGCTGCGCGGGGCCAGCACAGCCGCAGGCTCCAGGGATTAATTTCCATGGAGCACTCCTCTGCAGCCAAGAAACCTGAGACCCCCCCCCGCCCCTCACCCCCCCGGGTGTCCTTCGGAGTGGCCCCACGGAGAGCAGCAGCCGCCAGGAGCTGAGCTCTCAGCAAAATGGGAGTTCATCACTTTGCCTTTTCCCCTTCCCACATCTGAAAGAGAACTCCAGACTCTTGCAGCCCTTTGTGAGGGAGGGGTGGTGGAGCTGAGTGAAAGCAGCTCTGCTGCCCTGTGCTAGCCAGGTCGTTACAGATCCGGGGACAAAGTGGCTTCAGACACCTCCTACTTCTGCTCAGCCTTCCCCTTGGTCCACCTGGTGAGGCTGCAGCTCAAATCCTGGCTTCAGTTTTGGGTCCTTCACTCCAAGAAGGACATTGAGGGGCTGGAGGGGTTGAGAGAAGGGCAACAAAGCTGGGGAAGGGGCTGGAGAACAGGGCTGGTGAGGAGCAGCTGAGGGAACTGGGATTTAGTCTGGAGGAAGCTGAGGGGGGACCTCATTGCTCTCTACAGCTCCCTGAAAAGAGGTTGGAGTGAGGTGGGGGTCAGTCTGCTCTCCTTAGCATCAGAAGGAGAGGAAATGGCCTGAAACTGCACCAGGGGAGCTTCAGCTTGGAGAGGAGGAAGAATTTCTTTGCTGCAAGAGTGGTCAGGAACTGGAACAGGCTGCCCAGGGGGGTGATGGAGTGCCCATCCCTGGGGGTGTTCAAGAAATGTGTGGCCATGGCACCTGGGGCCATGGTTTGGGGGCCATGGTGGGGTTGGGTTGACAGCTGGACTTGATCTTAGAGGTCTCTTCCAGCCCACACAATTCTCTGATCCTCTCTGCAACGTTTTGAGGGCTGTGCCCATCCAGCACCCTGTGCCCATCCAGCACCCTGTGCCCATTTTTCCTTGCCAGTGAGCAGTGTCAAGCTGCTGTGTCAGTTTGGCTTAAATTCACGGGGGAGGGGGGCGGGCTGGCTTGAAGGGAAGCAGTTTAGGTTATTAAATATGACTGCTCAGGAGCCCCTGCAGCATAATCCTGTGTGATAAATGATGTTTGAAACGAGGCAGCCCCGAGCCTGGGGGCTGCTCATGGTTAATCTGCAGGAGCAGGGAAAGGCAGAGCCCTGGCAGGGCTGTGGGCAGCAAAGGGCAGAGGCTGGACTCAGAGGAACCAAAGAGCTAAACCTGTGACCTGGCCTGGAGTGTCACAGCAAAGAGAAACTGAACAGGAGATCTTCCTGTGAGGGGCAGCACAGCCAACCCCCTCTGTACCTGTGGGGTCCTCTCCTGGAACCTGCACCTTGGTGACTGATTCTTGACATTGGCTTGTGCAGAAAGCTGGCCAGAAACCAGAATGGCAAAGAAAAGCTTCTTGTTCCCTGGAATCCTATTAGAAACACAGAGGAATTCCCAAGAAAACCTCCATCCTCTGCAGGGCTCCAGCAGGGGCAGGGATTTATTTCAGCCCCCCCCTCCCAGGCTCTAGTGGAGATGTTGTTTTGCTGCCCTTGGAGTGAAGTCTTCTGATCTGCCCAGTTCTGGGGCCCTCAGTTTAAGAAGGACATTGAGACACTTGAAGGTGTCCAGAGAAGGGCAATGAGGCTGGGGAGGGGTCTGGAGCACAGCCCTGGGAGGAGAGGCTGAGGGAGCTGGGGGTTGCTCAGCCTGGAGAAGAGGAGGCTCAGGGGAGACCTTCTTGCTCTCTGCAACTCCCTGAAGGGAGGTTGTAGCCAGGTGGGGGTTGATCTCTTCTCCCAGGCAAGCAGCAGCAGAACAAGAGGACACAGTCTCAAGCTGTGCCAGGGGAAGTTTACACTGGAGGTGAGGAGAAAGTTCTTCCCAGAGAGAGAGATTGGCCCTTGAGATGTGCTGCCCAGGGAGGTGGTGGAGTCCCCATCCCTGGAGGTGTTCAAAACTTGCTTGGTTGTGGCACTTGGAGCCGTGGTTTAGTGGTCAGGAGGTGTTGGGTGCCAGGCTGGACTTGGTGATCTCTGAGGTCTCTTCCAACCTTATTGATTCTGTGATTCTAAATGTCTTGATTTGGGGGCTGCCAGGAAAATCCACTCAGGCCCCTGATGCAAGAGGAGGATCAAAGCACCCAGCAGCCACAACTGCCTCCTGCCCACAGGTCACTCTGGGGCTTGGAGGCTGTATCCAGAGGGCACAAACCCGGCCCCCAGTGAGTTTGGAGTTCTGTCATCCGCTGGGATCTGCATGCTTAACTCTTGCAGTGCCCTTCCCCACCTGAAAAGCCTGAAGAGGGTTACAAACATCAGGAGAGGCAAGACTTGAGGTGGCCCTGAGCAACCTGCTCTAGTTGGAGATGTCCTGCTGACTGCAGGGGAGTTGGACAAGATGACCTTTGAGGGTCTCTTCTGACCCATTCTATGGTTCTGTGACCTGGATTTGCTGCACTCCTGAGCTCAGGGTGGTCCCCTCCTCCGTTCAGCTGATGAGGCAGAGTCTGATTAGCAGCTGCTGGGCAGCTTTTGGCCCTCTCCTTCTGAAACGATCAGTGTTCAGGGCTTGACCCAGGAGGATCTGGTGTGAGATAAGCTTCCCAGAGTGGGGCCAGAGCTGAAGTAATAACTGAGTGAGTGCGAGGTGCTGAGTGAGCCACCTAAGGATGAGTCAGAGCAGCTAGAGGCAAAGCCACTGCCCTTGGGAAGGAGGGAAAAGGCTCCTGGGTGTCTCCTCTGCCGCCTGCCAGCCTGGGACTGAGCTCTGGGAGCTGCCAGGAGTAGATTTCCTAGGGAGAGAGGGTGGAGAAAGGGTCCCCATCCCTGGGGCTCTGCTGGGTGCAAGCACCCCGAGTGCCATTGCAGCCTGCTCTGGGTGTCTGGGCACAGGGCTGGGCACCTGCCCCTCTCCTGCAGCCACTGGTGGGTCAGGCAGTGCAGAGGAGCTGCTTTGGCCTCATCCATGCCCAGGCTGGCAGAGCCTGGGGTGACCATGGAGCCAGAGCCTGGGGTGAGCACAGAGCTAGAGCCTGGGCTGACCACGGAGCCAGAGACTGAACTGACCATGGAGCCAGAGTCTGAGCTGAGCAGGGAGCCAGAGTCTGAGCTGAGCAGGGAGCCAGAGCCTGGGCTGAGCAGGGAGCCAGAGTCTGAGCTGAGCAGGGAGCCAGAGTCTGAGCTGAGCAGGGAGCCAGAGCCTGGGCTGAGCAGGGAGCCAGAGTCTGGGCTGAGCAGGGAGCCAGAGTCTGGGCTGAGCAGGGAGCCAGAGTCTGAGCTGAGCAGGGAGCCAGAGGCTGGGCTGACCATGGAGCCAGAGTCTGAGCTGAGCAGGGAGCCAGAGTCTGAGCTGAGCAGGGAGCCAGAGTCTGAGCTGAGCAGGGAGCCAGAGCCTGGGCTGACCATGGAGCCAGAGTCTGGGCTGAGCAGGGAGCCAGAGTCTGAGCTGAGCAGGGAGCCAGAGGCTGGGCTGACCATGGAGCCAGAGTCTGAGCTGAGCAGGGAGCCAGAGTCTGAGCTGAGCAGGGAGCCAGAGGCTGAACTGACCATGGAGCCAGAGGCTGAGCTGAGCAGGGAGCCAGAGTCTGAGCTGAGCAGGGAGCCAGAGTCTGAGCTGAGCAGGGAGCCAGAGTCTGAGCTGAGCAGGGAGCCAGAGTCTGAGCTGAGCAGGGAGCCAGAGGCTGAACTGACCATGGAGCCAGAGTCTGAGCTGAGCAGGGAGCCAGAGTCTGAGCTGAGCAGGGAGCCAGAGTCTGAGCTGAGCAGGGAGCCAGAGCCTGGGCTGACCATGGAGCCAGAGTCTGAGCTGAGCAGGGAGCCAGAGCCTGGGCTGACCATGGAGCCAGAGTCTGGGCTGAGCAGGGAGCCAGAGCCTGGGCTGACCACGCAAGGGTGCAGCAAGGATGGCCCAGCAAGCCCTGGGCTCCAGGAAAGGAGGCACAGGGGCAGCTCATGGGGCTGGGGCCCAGGACTAGCAGTGTTCCCTCCCCCTGGAAGTTGGGGGTTTTCCCTTGGGAACGTTGGCTTTTTGGTGCTGTGCTACCCGAGTTGCACATCCTGGCAGGGCTGGGGGGGGATGCTGCTGCTGGCTCTCGTTTCGCTGCTCTTGGATTTCCCACTGCCTTTAATTTTCCATCAGCTGCGTGGTCACTGCTCCTGGTGGAGGTGGCTCTCTGGGAAGCAGGAGAAACCAAGTGTTTATTTTTAGGAGCTGCAGAAAGAGCTCCATCCAAGGCAAAAGCAAACCAATTACTTCAGGTCGCATGCAGCCCTCTGAGCAGCAAAGAAGAGAGGTTTTGTAAATGGCAAATGCCCTAAACCCCTTTGCCATGAAGCTGCTGTCAAGGAGAGCATCCCTGAACCCTTTGAGGAGCACATCTAACTCCCCGGGGGTGGGAGGCGGTGCTGGCAGCCTGCTGCAGACACCGCAGAGCTCCACACATCCCTGTGGATGGGGCAGCCGAGGGGGGGTGCCGCTGCTCCCGGCGCAGCCCCTCCAGCCCGAAAGCCTCCGTCCTCGGGGGTATCTTTTTCTGCTTGAAGTGGCCTCCCTGCTGCTATTCCTGGACCAGTTTTAGGGCATCCATTGCCCAAAGCTTCTCGCTGGGGTCTTTCTGGAGACCTGGTGGCTGTGGAAGAGGAGCAGGGGTGGGAGGGAGGCTCCTCCCGGGAGGCTCTTGCTCTGTAATTAAGCTGAACGGAGAGACTCTGAGCTAAACCTCTGCACCTTGCTCTGCCTGAGCACACACAAAGAAAAGAAAAGGACCGAAGCAGACAATTAAAACAAGCAATAAAAAATCACACAGAGAGGTCCCTGGAATGATTTCTTTCTTTTTCCTTGACACACTCTGCCCCCAACAAGTGCCACATGCCCTGTGTATAAATAGCAGCTGCCCAGACTTGCTTAATCATCCCATTGTTGCTTTATAATATTAATTAAACATTCCTCTGGGATTGTTTGCATCCTAATTAAGTCGGGAACTTAACAAAAGACGGTGGAGAAACCAAACAAGTGGGTGCTGGGGGGGGTGGGGAGGGGGGAGTGCACGGATCCTGGTTTGCTGCACCGTGCTGGAGAGAGAGCAGCAACATTGCAGGAGGGGGAGGTGGGGATCAAAGCACTTCTAGCGGTCAGCAGCGAGGGGAGCTGTTGGATGAAGGCTCCTTGGGGATCAAGAGCAGCTCTTTGCTCCGGGGGTTGTTTGGAGGGAGGGCTGTGGGCAGTGAGCTGCTGTCTGGGTGTGCTGGGGGGGATAAAGGGGGGGGGGATGAGGCTCTGCCTGTCAGCCAGACACGAGTGAATCGTCCCTGGCAGGAACCCACCCCTATCAAAGGGACAATTAATCTGCAGCTGCTCGGCGAGGGGGGACGGGGACGGGGGACGGGGGGGACAAGGAGCTGCGTGAATGGCATTCAGCCGCCCGCCACCGGCGGCAGCTGGGGGCTGGGGCTGCGGGAGGAATCCTGAACATCCCGCCGGGGTGAGGGAGCCCTGCAGGTGGGAGAGGGGATGGCTGTCCAGACAGGGCTCTGCAGCCATCCCCACGGGTGACAGACTGGTTGGAAAAGGCCACTAAGATCATCCTGTCCAGCTGCCAACACGGCCCCACCACGGCCGCCAAAGCATGGCCCCGTGTGCCCCACGGCCACACACCTCCCGAGCACCTCCGGGCGTGGGGACTCCACCACCTCCCTGGGCAGCCTGTGCCACCCCCTGACCACTCTTGCAGCAATCTCCAACCTAACCCTCCCCAGGCCTTTTCCTTTCATTCTGTCACCTGATGCTAGGGAGAAGAGCCCAACCCCACCTCACTCCGACCTCCTCTCAGGGAGCTGTAGAGAGCAATGAGGTCTCTCTCCTCAGCCTCCTCTCCTCCAGGCGAACATTTCGCTGCAGTGTGACCCCAGCTTTGCTGTCACCCGCAGTGCTGGTGGGGGACACGGGCTGGAGGCCCTGCCCTGGGCACAATCCTTCCCTCCCTGGCCAGCGTTCTCCTGGTGCCTGCTGGGCTGAGCCTCATCCTCTCCATCTTCCCCTTTCATGTAGCTAGGAAGACTTGAGCACATTGTTCCCGGCTCAGACTCATGCACCCTGCAGGGATGTGCTGTGAATTACTTCCCAAATGATGTGAGTAATTAAACTCAATGAGAGGGTATCCTGTTAAATAACGTAATTAGGGGAGCGGAGCCAGCAAGATGAGTGCAGCAGCAGCGGTTTTGTTCTGCCTGCAGACAGCTTTTAACTCCTTCCCTCTTCCCTCTCTTCCCTGGGCTCCTCAGCTGTGCCAGCACAGCACGGCACTGAGCTCTCCCCAGGAGCTCCAGAGCCTCACTGCTTCCCCCGGGGCTTCTTCCAGGCCCAAGGCTTTCCTTCCCCTCAGGCTCCATCTCTGAGCCATGTGGGGGGGACATGGACAGGGCTGCAGCTTGAAGCTCACCAACATCAACTTAGGCTGGATGTTAGGAGGAAGCTCTTCATAGAGAGAGAGAGATTGGCCATTGGGATGTGCTGCCCAGGGAGGTGGTGGAGTCCCCATCCCTGGAGGTGGTGAGGAAGAGCCTGGATGAGGCACTTGGTGCCATGGTTGAGTTGATTAGATGGTGCTGGGTGAGAGGTTGGACTTGATGATCTCAAAGGTCTTTTCCAACCTGGTTAATTCCATTCCATTCCATTCCATTCCATTCCATTCCATTCCATTCCATCCCATCCCATTCCATTCCATTCCAACATCTGCCTTAGAGAAACCAGAACTGACTGTAATGGAAGCAAATCACAGAGCCATTGAATGGTTTGGGTTGGAAGGGACCTTCAAGATCCTCTACTTCCAACCCCTTCCCACGAGCAGCTCCCACCAGACCAGGCTGCTCAAGGCTCCATCCAACCTGCCTTTGAAGTGGCCTTCCAGGATCTGAAGGGGGCTACAGGAAAGTTGGGGAAGGACTTTTGAGGGTGTAAGGGAGGGATAGGACTGGGGGGGCTGGAGCAAAAGTAGAAATGGGGAGATTCAGATTGGATGTGAGGAAGAAGTTCTTCCCCAGGAGGGTGGTGAGAGCCTGGCACAGGCTGCCCAGGGAGGTGGTGGAAGCCTCCTGCCTGGAGGTGTTTGCAGCCAGGTTGGAGGTGGCTGTGAGCAGCCTGCTGCAGTGTGAGGTGTCCCTGCCCATGGCAGGGGGGTTGGAACTGGCTGAGCCTTGAGCTCCCTTCCAACCCAACCCATTCTATGAATCCATGATTCTGTGAGGGTGAGGCTGGATCAGCCTGGACCAAAGCTATCAATTCACCAACATATCCATTTCCACAGACCCTGTAGGCTGCATGTGCTCATCCCAGAGGAAACTAAATGACTTGGGAAGCCAAGTGCCAGCAGGAGGAATTTCTGTTCCTTTCTGCTGGTTGAGGGCAGGGGCTGGAGCCTGTCTCCAGCACAAAGTTCACATTGCCCTTCAGAGAAGGGCAGCAAGGCTGGTGAGAGGCCTGGAGCACAGCCCTGGGAGGAGAGGCTGAGGGAGCTGGGGTTGCTTAGCCTGCAGAAGAGGAGGCTCAGGGGAGACCTCATTGCTCTCTACAACTCCCTGAAGGGAGGTTGTAGCCAGCTGGGGGTTGGTCTCTTCTCCCAGGCAAGCAGCAGCAGAACAAGAGGACACAGTCTCAAGCTGTGCCAGGGGAGGTTTAGGCTGGAGGTGAGGAGAAAGTTCTTCCCTGAAAGAGGAATTGGCCATTGGGATGTGCTGCCCAGGGAGGTGGTGGAGTCCCCATCCCTGGAGGTGTTCAAGAGGGGATTGGATGTGGCACTTGGAGCCATGGTTTGGGTGTCAGGAGGTGTTGGGTGCCAGGTTGGACTTGATGCTCTTTGAGGTCTCTTCCAACCTCATTGATTCTATGATTCTGAGTCTGTGCTCCTTCCTCCTGCTGCTACCTCCCAGGGGGCTCTGCTAAGGGTGAAGGCATCTGGCCAGATGGCTGCCACTGCAGGGCAGGGCTGGCATCTAAATCATTCATTTCTAGTGTGGTGTTCAGGACTTTGCTGTCTCCCAAAGGAAGCCCTGAGCAGTCCTGCACTTGGTGCTTGGGTTTTTTCCCCCAGCTGTGCTGTGCAGAGAGCTGTGGCTCTCTCTGTTCCTCTTCCATTTTCAGCTTGTTTGTGCTTCTCCAGGGCAGTGTGATGTTGGGAAGATGTGTCACATCTAATTGCACTTGTCACATGCAATCATATTATGGCAGCCTGCCCCCCCCAAGCCTGAGCCCCTGCTGGGGACATAATCCCCTCTGCTAGGGATCTGGGGACACGCACCTCTGAGTGCTGCAGCAGTGCCAGCTTCTCCTGGAGGGGGTCCTGCCACACCAAGGGCAGGACCACCTCTTCCCCAGCCCCTCAGCATGGGGCACAGAGGTCCCTCCTGCCCAGGTGGGATGCCAGAGCTCTCACCACCGTGCTGCCGCTGTCACCATCCCCCCACCCTGCTGCTGGCAGCCTGGGGCTGCTCCTGCACCCAGGGCTTGGCTGGTGGAGGTGAGAGGTCCTGGAGTGCTTTGGGCTGTAGCAGTGCTCCTGAGCACAGGAGGAGGAGGAAGAGGAGGAATCACTGCTGGGGGTTGGAAGACACCACAGGTTTTGCTGTCTTTAGGCAGGGTGAGAGTGGCTCATCCTGCCCAGCCCTGGGGGATTTAGAGGGATCATAAATCTCTGCAGAAGGAGGACTTCTGCTCCACTTTTCCTGGCAGTGCATCCCATCTCCAGAGAATTTCCCAAGGCTCTGTGGCTGCAAGCTGCAAGCAGAGGGTTTGCTCCCCTCCATCTGAGGAGACACCTCAAAAAAGGCCAACAGCACAGACTGGGAAGAGCTCAGACAGTGCCAGCAGCACCTCCCACCAGTGAGGGGTCTGAAAACCAGGTGAGCAGGGACTGGAAAGATCCCCTTTGAAATCCAGAGGAGCTGATCCCTCCTTTAGCAGGCAGAGCTGGAGTCAGGGTGCAGGAACCTCAGCACAGAGCTGCCCATGAAGGTTTCCACACAATGAGCAGGAGCTCAGGCAGCTGCCTGCAGGAGTGCCTGGCTGACTGCCTGGGGCTGCCAGCTCCCAGTAATTGCTCTGGAGCAGAATGGGGAGACCAGGAGGAGAAGGTCTGGGCAGGTAGCTCAGGGCAGCTGCAGCTGAGTCACCCCAGAATATGAGGAGCACCCTCAGCATTCCATGGTCATGGCCCCGGGGAAGGGAATGCCTTGGGCTCTGCAGGGATGTTGGTGGTCATGGCTCCTGGAACTGGAGCTGCTCCTTTCAGCCTCACAGGGGTGAGGGAGAGGTGAGACCCCTCGAGACCCCAGGACACTTTTCCTGGCTGCCTTGGCCATTGGTGCTGGCTGCCAGGAGAGCTGTTGGGCTGGACAAGGTTAGCAGGGTCACCAGCTCTGGAGCCCCTGTTACAGGAAGAATCTGAGGTGCTGAAAGGTGTCCAGAGAAGGGCCACGAGGAGGAGCAGAGGGCTGGAGCTGCTCTGCTCTGAGGACAGACTGAGGGAGCTGGGGTTCATTCTGGAGAAGAGAAGGCTCCCAGGAGACCTAACTGTGGCCTTCCAGGATCTCAAGGGAGCTACAGGAAAGCTGGGGAGGGAGTGATAGGACAGGGGGGGATGGAGCAAAACTAGAAGTGGAGAGATTGAGATTGGATGTTAGGAAGAAGTTCTTCCCCAAGAGGGTGGTGAGAGCCTGGCACAGGCTGCCCAGGGAGGTGGTGGCAGCCTCCTGCCTGGAGGTGTTTGCAGCCAGGCTGGATGTGGCTGTGAGCAACCTGCTGCAGTGTGAGGTGTCCCTGCCCACGGCAGGGGGGTTGGAACTGGCTGAGCCTTGAGGTCCTTTCTAACCCAAACAATTCTATGACTCTGTGAGCACAGGGAGCTTGCTCCTTGCCAGTCTCACCACTGCCTGCCTCACCCTCTGCCCACACTGCTGCAAGATGCTGAGCCCTGGGACCTCATTTCGTGGTGCGCTGCAGGAGGTGCTGCAACGCCTTCGGTCTGGAGCAGGGGTGAAAGACACTCTGCAACGTTCCTGCTCTCTGGAGACACCCAGTCAGGCTTCTGAGGAGCTTGTTCAGCCCCCACAGATTGTTGCAGAGCAAAGCCAAGGTGAGGGCCCGGAGTGCCCCCGCAGCTCCCCCAGGCAGGCACAGGGAGGCTGCGGTGAGCACATGCGTTCAGAAATAAAGCAACTGCTCCGCTGGGCAGCTGCTTAGCTCAGCCCCAGGGGCTCCTCCTGGTGCTCCCCTCTGCCTGCAGAGCCCCGGGAGGTGACAGCCCCCCCCTGCTCTGCCAGCCTCCAGCCAGGCTGTGTCACTGCCAGAGCAAAGGGACTAATTAGACCCGACAGGATGTCAGGTTCGTTAGCTCCAGGCTGGGAGCGCCACGCCGCTGACTCCAGCCCGCTGTGGGGAACGCAGTGGAGCCCCCTGGGAAGGTCCAGCCTGAGCTGCTGGCACAGCCTCTGAAAGTGGGAGCAGCTCTCCATCCTCATCTGAGCAGTGCCCCCCCCCCTCCAGCCCCCCAGAAAGCACAGTGGGGCCGGAGGCAGCAGGGAGGCTGTGTGGTAAAGCTGGCAGCCACCAGCAGCCAGCTCTGCTCTCTGCCAAGGGGCTCCTCTGCCTGCCCGAGCACCCCCTGCCACCCTGTGGGCAAAGGCTGTTGAGCAAAGGCAGCCCTAGGCTGCTCTCCCTCTGCTCCCTCTGCACAGTGCTGGCAGAGGGTCCTGGGTGGGCTTTGGTGCAAAGGATGGAGCAGGGATCCCCCCCAGCTTCCTTTCCAGGGCCTGGAGCCTGTGTCCCGCTGGCTCTGGTGGGGTTTAAGTGAGCATTTAGAGCATGTCAGGGTGTGCTCTCCGAGTTAACCTCCAGCCTGCCCAAGGGGAGCAGTGACACAGGCTCAGCCCTTTCTTCTTCCCGGGGTATTGATTTCCCCCCTTTCGCTTTCCTCCTTGGAGAGAGCCAAGAAACCTGAGCCAGCTCAGAGGCTTTGCCCAACACCACCGCTGCAGGCAGCGCTCCTGAGAGCCAGGGAGATGAGAAGGCTGCTGGAGAGGGCCAGCACCCAGCCAGGACCAGCCAGAGAGGAGGAGGAGGACACTCAGCCCCAGCAGGGAGACCGGGCAGAGCTGAGGGTGCTCCCCAAGCCCTGCCACAGCCCAGCCTTGGCTGAGGCAAGTTGTTGCAGAGAAGTCTTTTGTGCTGGTGCTTTAAAGCCCGTGCAGGAGACTCCCTGCCAGCTGGAAGGGGGAGGACTTCTCCACCGGAGATGCCACGTGGGTACCAATGAACCTGGGACAAAAGGGAAGAGAAATAACCCAGAGCCTCATTCTGCAGAGCCAGGGTGCTGCAGAGGCAGAGGCCACGTTCCAGAGACGCTGCCTGAAGGAGTGGGAGAGATTCTGCTGCCCATTAAAACGAGGAGGGAGGTGGTTTGGAAGGTGCTGGGGTGGATACAGCGGTGCTGGGCTTGAGGAAAACGGGCTCTGAGCTCAGCAAGGATCTGGCAGCTGGGTTCTTCCCTGCTGGACTCAGCACCAGGGGAACCGAGGGGAATTTGGGAGGTTTGCTCAGTCTCCAGCCAGAGCCCTTTGGGCTGGTTGGGCGCCTCAGCAGGGATGGGGACCGCGGACAGAGCCCAGCAGCGGTGAGGGGAAGATGAGCACCGGCCCCGGGGAGGCCTCAGCAGCAGTGTGGCTCTGCAGAGCACATGGGCTCCTCAGCCCCAGCAAATACACCTCCTGGCAGTGGGAGAGGGAAGCAGGAGGGGCAGCAGGCAGCCTGTGTTTGCCTTTCCTCTTGCCCAGCATTAGCCTAAGAAGCTCCATCGCATTGTCAGGAGAATAAGCTGTGAAATGGGTTTGAAAATCAAGGCTCTTTAATTACAGGCACATTTGAAGCCTTCTGGAGGCCATCTGGGGTGTCAGCACTGGTGGGGAGGGAGAGCCTGGAGAGGGGGGGGGGGGGGGAACAGAGTGAGGAGCAGCTCCAGGAAAAGCACTCTTGGTGATGAGCAGAGCAAATCCTCTCTGTAGGCTAAGCCGTGTGGGGCAGCTCCAGCGTTGCTGCATTACAGGGGTGCTGGATCTGCTCAGCAGTGGCACTGACAGGGGGTGTGGAAGGGGCTGGGCTCTGCTCCTCATGCAGCCCTTGGTGAGCAGGAGCTGTGCTGCTCATGCAGCCCTTGGTGAGCAGGAGCTGTGCTGCTCAGCCAGCCCTTGGTGAGCAGGAGCTGTGCTGCTCATGCAGCCCTTGGTGAGCAGGAGCTGTGCAGGAGCTGTGCTGCTCATGCAGCCCTTGGTGAGCAGGAGCTGTGCTCCCCATGCAGCCCTTGGTGAGCAGGAGCTGTGCAGGAGCTGTGCTGTTCATGCAGCCCTTGGTGAGCAGGAGCTGTGCTCCCCATGCAGCCCTTGGTGAGCAGGAGCTGTGCTCCCCATGCAGCCCTTGGTGAGCAGGAGCTGTGCTGCTCAGCCAGCCCTTGGTGAGCAGGAGCTGTGCTCCCCATTCAGCCCTTGGTGAGCAGGAGCTGTGCAGGAGCTGTGCTGCTCAGCCAGCCCTTGGTGAGCAGGAGCTGTGCAGGAGCTGTGCTGTTCATGCAGCCCTTGGTGAGCAGGAGCTGTGCTCCCCATGCAGCCCTTGGTGAGCAGGAGCTGTGCAGGAGCTGTGCTGCTCATGCAGCCCTTGGTGAGCAGGAGCTGTGCAGGAGCTGTGCTCCCCATGCAGCCCTTGGTGAGCAGGAGCTGTGCAGGAGCTGTGCTGCTCAGCCAGCCCTTGGTGAGCAGGAGCTGTGCAGGAGCTGTGCTGCTCATGCAGCCCTTGGTGAGCAGGAGCTGTGCAGGAGCTGTGCTGCTCATGCAGCCCTTGGTGAGCAGGAGCTGTGCAGGAGCTGTGCTGCTCAGCCAGCCCTTGGCCAAGCAGGAGCCTGGCCACCCCCAGCAGAACAGGGATCTTGCAAGCACCAAACCCACCTAACACCTTCCACCTCCAACCTTCCCCTTCCTCCTGCCCACCCAAACTGGTGGTGGTGGGGAGGGAATTTTCCAGCCCAGCTCATTCTGCAGAGGCAGAGCTGGCACCATCCCCAGCCTGCTCCCCTCTGCCAGTGCCAGGTGCACAGTGAGCAGCACTTGAGTGCCAGTTTCTCAATCCCCAGTGCTTGGGTGACCATTATTGGCATCTAATGAACTCCAGTGGGTTTGATCCCACCCAGGCTTAGCAGAGGTTTCTCTTCCACCTGAGAGCTGAAGCTTCCTTTGCCTTCCACGGGGCAGGGAGGTTTCTGTAAAGCTTGTCCTGTGCCTGCTCAAACTCACCACCCCTCTCAGAGCTGCAGAGAGCAGCCAGGGCCTCATTAAAGGCTGTCATTGTGCTAATTAGGTGGGTTTCATACTTAATAATGGGGGGGGGAATAAAAGAGGAGAAAAAGCCATTATAATTTCAGGAAAAGTCCCTGGAGAAGTGGAATGCAATTCACAAACCCTCCCCTGCTCTATTAGCAGCTCCTGCTCTGGAGGATGTCTGGCTTGGCTGATAGCCTTGATTTCAATGCCCCCCCTTAAAGAATAGTTATTAAAGATTGCATTTATTGATTGATTTTAAAGCCCTTTTGAGATCCAGCTGCTTTTACTTGCAGCTTTCAAGGGTCTGAGGCTCAGGTCCCACTGAAACACCCTGGGGGGGGGGGGGGGGGGGAGAAAAAAAACATCATCAGTCTGAGTCTGTCCCTGCAAACACCCTGGAAAAGAAAAAACAGATATCTCAATTGTGATGCAAAACAGCCTCTGAAGATCCACTGAGGAAGCAGAGAGGACAGAAATCCATCTGGAGCTATGCTGGGCACTCAGTCAGCTGCACCGTGCCCTGCGCGGTGGGGGGGCTGCTCCTTTGAGAGCAGATGAAGCCACCCCCAGACACACCCCCCCCTTGTCCTCAGGCAGGGTCCATCCTTCCTTGTCCCCAAAGCCGAGTGCTCACCTTCCCTGTCCCCAAAGCCGAGCACTCAGCTCACCAGCAGCTGCAAGGAGCAGTTGGGGGATGCTGGGGGGGTGGGGTGGTGTGTGGGGACCCCCCCCCCATGGGCTCTGACCCTGCCGATTAGGGAATGGGGTGGGAACAGGCATGGGCTTGCCAGTGCTGATTGTGGGTGGGAAAGGAACACGTGGGTGGCAGCTGGGGCCAAGAACTGCCCCTGCTGTGTGAGCTGCAGACAATGAGGGGACGGAGGAGGCTGGGCGCAGCAGCTGCTCCCGGAGCGGGCACGGGCCGGGGTGACCTGGTGCTGCCCACGGGCCAGGGCAGCTGTCGGGAGTGCAGGGGCCAGAAGTGTTTGTTCTCAAGAGAGAAGCTGCCCCTGGGCTGCTGGTGAGACCCCAGCGAGGGGGGCAGCGACAGCTGCCGCCCGAGGGCTCCAGCGCGGCCGGGGGCCTCGGGTGCTGGCAGGGGGGCCTCGGGGGTGTGAAGCCCTGGGCTGCACAGCCCCTGCAGAGGAGGAATGGGAGTGGCAAGTCCCCAAGAAGCACTTTGCCCACTGGCTCGGTTCCCACTGTGCATTCTGGGCTCCAGGCTTGCCCATATCCTGCCTGGGGAAGCTCCCATGGCCTTGCAGAGGCCACCTGCAGCAGTGCACCCAATGCACCCTTCAGCTCTTGGCCAAAGTGCCACCGTGGCCATGCCCCCACCCCTCTGCCTGCCCCTGCCCGTGCCCACGTCCCTGCCCCACCGTGCTCAGCCCTGCTCCTGTCCTGCTCCCCACCACACTGCTGAGGGCAATGCTCAGTGAGAAGCTTAAAAACCTCCTGCTGTGGCTGCTCAGCTCCCCACAGCCTCTCTGCACCCACCACGGGGCCTCTCTCCCCCTGGGCTCAGCCTTCAGTGCAGCTGAGATTGCTCCTGGGGGTAGGGGCTGCCACGGGGCAAAGCCACCATGCCCCCTACTGCTGTGCCAGCCTGGCTGTGGGCTGGATCCCCTGGGGTGTGCCTGGGCAGCCCTGGGGTGAGCTTGTGCTGCGCAGGGACTGAGGTTGGTGCAGAAAAAGCTGCTGGTCCCTTGTGCTGCTGCATGTAGAAAGCTCCTGCTCCCCTTTGCTGACCCCATGGAAAGGCTGGGGGCAGCTGGGGGGGCACAGGATGAGCTATTGATAAGAGAGGAGGGGAAAGCAAACTGCTTTGGAAGCAGCCTTGTGGTATTTAGAGGAATGAAGGCGGCAGAAAACAACCAGACCCAAAGCCTGCAGGAGAGGGAAAACAAAAGCTTGCTGGCAGCTCAGGTTCCTGCAGAAGTGCTGAGCAGAGCACTGGGCATAGCTCTCAGAGGCTGACCTGCTCCTCTCCTTGTATGGGCACAAGCAGGGCTTCTCCTGTGCCTATATTTAATTTGCAAGGCAAAGGGAAAAAAAATCCCTCCCCATGCCTCTGCTCCACTGGCCTCTGGCTTGGGAGGCTGCAGCAGGAATAGAATTGCCTGGACAAACACACCCCAGGCCTGCTGCAGCTGGGACATGAGCCCTTCCTCAACGGGGAGTGAGGGCAGCAGGTTCTTGCAACCCAAGCCTGGGCCGCAGCAGGCATCGGGTGACTCCCAGCTGATGGCAGCGGGGGCCAGCCCCAGCCCCCAGGGCAGCTCCTCCTCCGCTGCAGCTCCCGGGCTGGGCTCGGTGCCCCTTCAGACTGGGGCTCACGGTGCTGCTGGGGCCTTGCCTTGATCACAGAATGGTTTGGGTTGGAAAAGACCTTTCAGGTCATAGAATCATAGAGTCAATAAGGTTGGAAGAGACCTCAAAGGTCATTGAGTCCAACCTGGCACCACAGACCTCATGACTAAACCATGGCACCAAGTGCCACATCCAGTCCCCTTTGAACACCTCTAGGGATGGGGACTCCACCACCTCCCTGGGCAGCACATTCCAATGGCCAATCTCTCTTGCTGGGAAGAACTTTCTCCTCACCTCCAGCCTAAACTTCCCCTGGCACAGCTTGAGACTGTGTCCTCTTGTTCTGCTGCTGCTTGCCTGGGAGAAGAGACCAACCCCCACCTGGCTACAACCTCCCTTCAGGGAGTTGGAGAGAGCAAGAAGGTCTCCCCTGAGCCTCCTCTTCTCCAGGCTAAGCAACCCCAGCTCCCTCAGCCTCTCCTCACAGGGCTGTGCTCAAGGCCTCTCCCCAGCCCCGTTGCCCTTCTCTGGACACCTTCAGGTGTCTCAATGTCCTTCTCAAACTGAGATGCCCAGAACTGGACAGTGAGAAGGGCCCAGTGGCAGGACCTGAATGGCCCTGGGGTGGCCTTGTTCCCCTCAATGACCTGGGCATGGCACAGCTCCAAGACCCTTCCCTCAGCAGCAGTTTCTCCCCAAACACTGGTCCCTTCTCACTGTCCCCAGAAGTGAAACACAATGGTTGAATTCCCACCCCTGGAGGTGTTTCAGAGCCTCAGAGATGTGGTGCCGAGGGCCATGGTTTAGCCCCAGCCTCAGCAGAGTCACAGAATGGTTGGGCTGGATGATCTGAAAGGTCTTTTCCGACCCAAACCATTCTCTGATCTGCCCTTCCCTGTGCTGGGGGAGGAAGATGGATGTTGGGAGTGTTCCCTGAAGGCTCTCAGGGATGTGCATGAACCACAGTGCACACCACACTCCAGAGCAGTGCGAGGACCCTGGCAGGGACCTCTGGCTACAGCTCTTCTCCCTGCTGTGATTTATAAAGCTCTCCTGGCATGGAAACTCCCCTGGCTGCCCCCCAGACTCCTCAATCCCAGCTGGGAACAGGCTGACACAACCCACATGTGCCCTCAGCTCCAACCCTACCAACCAAACCTTTCCTGCAACCCCCCCCCCACCACCAAAAGACCCCCAACACTTCTGCACTGCAGCAGAGCAAGATGAGGGTGACCCCAGGGTGGATGGAGATGGTGCCACGGTGCTGGAGGCTGAGGAGACTTTATTGGTAAGTCTGGGAGAGGTGAGGCTGGTTGTGCCCAGAGGAGGTTTGTACACAACAGGAAACGACAACAAACAGGTCTGCTGCAACCCCGTGTCTCGGGGCAACCCCAACCAACAGCTTTTGCAGTGCTGCCTCTGGTGTGACCTGTGGGGGACAAGGGCACTGGGAGAGGGAGGGGAAAACACCCACTGAGGTCACAAACTTCCACAAACAGAGCCTCGTGTCCTACTGGTTTAACTGGCAGGGGAAGGAGAGGTGCTGGGAGTGCAACTGGGAGGCAACAAACGGCTGAAGGGCAGCAAAGCTGGGGCTCCCCACCCCCAGCTTGGAACTGCTCCAGCCCTAGACATCCAAACTCAGATCTTCCAACTGAAAGAAGAGCTCCAGGTACAAGGCTTCAAAGTGGGTCAGAAGCCAGGAGGTTCAAGGGCACAGGAGCAGGGACAGGTTTTGATCCAAACACTAGAGCTGTGCTTGCACACTCCACAGAACGGCAGCTTGGAAGGGACCCCAAGGGTCATCTGCTCCAACCTTTCACTTGAGATGATGGAATGGGCCTGAAGAGGCTCCCCCCAGGCCATGCTCCAGGGGCTGGCCATCCCTGACACCCCACTCACCCTTTTAGCAAATACCAGTCCCCACAGGCTGCACCCCCAGAGGCTGCAGCTCTGCAGAAGATGCCACTGGCAGGTGGCTGAGGTCCACAGCAGGCTTTGCAGAGGATTCCTCAGCTCAGTCCAGCTGGAGCTCAGGGGTCTCCTGAAGAGCTGTGTGCAGACTCCAGCTCCTCTCTGGTGGGAGATGTGCTCAAGCAGGGCAGTGAAATGTGGACAGCCTCAGACCCAAACAGCTGTGTTGATGTCAAACCCGGACTGGGAGTAGTCTATGGTGTCAGGGACCTTCCTGGGGCCAGTTTTGGGTCCCTCACTGTTGCTTTCCGCCTTTGGGCACCTCTCAGCTTTGCTGTGATGGTTCTGGATGCTGCCATGAAGCGGGAAGTAAAATGTCCCCTTGAGTTTGTTCAGCTTTTTGGGTCTCTTAGTGAGTTCAGGCCGTTTGTCCTCGGGTGGAAGCCAGCAAGGTTTCTCCTTGAGAAGCCTGTCCCGGTCCGGCCGAACGCTCCTCAGGAACTTCTTGAAGATGTTGGCTGTGAGGGAGAACTTCCTGCAGAGCTCCTGGGACCTGCTCAAGGACAGGGAGCCCTCGCTCTTCTCCCCCTTCTTGTCCAGCTCCGGCAGATCCAACCAGTTCCCCACCAAGTCCGCAAAGATGTTATCCCCCAGGACCAGCGGCTGCCGGTTCCTGCTCTGGGACATGAGGGAGGAGGTCCAGTCGTGGCCATCCTCGCAGCCTGGGCACTCCTGGCAGGCTGCCCACCCCCCAGCTGTGCCCTGGCTCCCGGGGCGGCTGCGCTCGGCTCTGCTCCAGGTGGAGGAAGGTCCTTTAGGGTGGCAAACGTCCTCACTGCAGAGGCTCCCGAAGGGGGAGGGGGCGTCCCTGGGCGGGTGGCCGCTCTCCAGGAGCGCGGCAGGATGGGACAAAGCCTCTGGCCGTGGCCTGGCACACGCGAGGGCCGTGGGGCTGAGCTCCTCCGCCGGCACCTCCCCGCGCAGCCGCGGCTCCTGCAGGGCGCTGGGCAGGGCTCTGCTGCCCCAGCAGCACTGGTGCTGCTCGGTGCCAGGAACGGTGCCAGGAACGGTGCCACGGCTCCCCGAGATGTCCAACTGCTCCAGAGCCGTCTGGACCTGGAGGAGTTTCAGCTCCTGCAGCGCACCCATCATGCAGTTCATCTGCTCCTGCAGCCCGTCCCCGACCTCCTTCATGGAGAGCTGCGGAGGGAAGGAAGCAGACAGGGAGTCAGTGTCCCCAGGAGAGAGCAAGAAAACCCTGCCCCGAGGGCTCAGCAGCTCGGCAAGCATCACCTCCTCTGCCCACTGCACTTCAGAGCCATCCCGCCTGGGCGCCAGCCACGTCGTGGAACAGCAGTGGGGTTTTTCTTAGCTTTCTCTAGGAGTTTCCCCTCTAGGAACAAGAGGAGCTGACAGGAGGAGGGGACTGGGTTGGATTGGACTGGATTGGATCTTTTATGGTTTTGACCTGACAATACAACTAAGTAGCTTGAGTTTCCATTGATTGCTTGGCAGAAACCCAAGGTGCAGAAGTATGAATGGGCCTGGCTGCTGCCAGTTTTAGCATATTCTTCTGCTTTTGTCTCTTTTGTGCCCTGGAACTAACTGAAATCACGAGCCAGAACAATGAGCACAAGTGCCTGCCGCGGAGTCCCCATTTCTTCAGCCCAGCGCTAAAGCAAATTCAAATCAACCCCACTGAGACTCCCACTGCTCCTGGGGAAGGTGCCCCCCTCCCCCGATCCTAATAGCCTCACTGCAAGCACCTCTCGGCGGAGGACAATCAAAGACCATTCAATGCACTTGAGATCAGGCACGAACCGACCAACAAACTCCGGAATTACTCACACGAAACCAGCAAGCCCTTGGGTTCCTGAGCCAGGACCTTTAGCAGCGGTTCTGCTTGATCCCTGGACCTTGCTAGGAAGGTTTAACTCTCAATATTAGTCTTAAAATAGGCAAGTTATTTTCCAGGGCTTCTGAACCTGCCCCCCACCCCGCCTCCTCTCTTTCCCTCTGTTGCTCTCTCTCTCTCTCTCTCTCCTGTGTAGGATCTGGCTCATATTCCCCAAGTGGCATCATAAACCAACTGAGCTCCACTTGCCAACAGCTGCCACTTGGATTTGGTTTTTTTTTCCCCTTCGGCAGGGATGGGGAGGAGGAATGGGAAGGGGAAGGGGCAGAGCAGCAGGGGCTGGCAGGGCTGGAGGAGAAGACCTGTCACATTCGAGCAAGGTGGTTTGCAGATTACCACTGTCCGGGCAGAGCTCCAGCCCACGCCGTCAGAAGCAGTGTAGAAAGGCTTGGCACAGGGTTTTGGACAGCAAAGGATCCCAAACTGGGGGTGAAAAAGGATCCCCCAGGTTAGGCTCAGCTTCACATTCTCAGGCTTTGCTGGGCTTCCATCCCCTTTGTTCTAACTCAGGCAGCTCAACTCCCTGCTCTCTTCCCACTCCTGCACCTGCCTCTGCCCGCTGACAAAAGAGCAGCCAGCAAAAGAAATCAGATCCTTCGCAAGGATTCCTCTCCAGGAGCAGAGCTCCAACGCTCCTCGGCACTTCTGGCCCCACTGCAAAGCTCAGACCCCCCCAAAGCAGCCAGCAGGTTGCAGGGATGGATTTCTTTTCTTTCTTTTTGAAGAGCTTCACTCCCAAGAAGCTGCTGCCCTGCCTGGGCCGAGCACAGGAGCCAGGGAGACACAGAAAAATCTCTTCAGCTTCTGACTCCACTGGCAAGTGCCTCCTGCTCGCTGGTTCTCCCACACCACACAGAAGCCTCCACTTCTGCAGACGTGCAAACCAAGCCCCACTCACAGAGCAGGCGAGCTCCTGGGCTTCCCATCCCAAAGCTGGGCCATATGCTGTTCCCCACGCCTCAGACACCACTATCACCTTACCTCTCCAGATTGGCTGCAAGGCTTCTCCTCCTAACCTTCCTTGCCTTATTAATGGAAGTCTCTTTTATCTGGGGCTTTGCAAAAAGCTGGATTTGGAGCCGGCTTGGGCCCTCATTGGCCACTGCCACCAAATCCCCTGGCCAGCACGGGGCTGTAATCACGCAGCGGGGAGTGACCGGGGTCCTGCGGTAACGACCGGGCTGATCAAACCCTGCCTGTGCTGGGAGGCTCTGCTCCTCACCTCCTTGATTCAATTAACCCCCCACCTCGTGATGGGTGGCATCCTGACAACTGCTGCCTCATCCACCCAGGCAGCAGCGTTTCCTGGGCAGCGCTGGCATGGTCGTTGCTCACAGGCTCATCCCAGCCTCCTCCCCCCCGGCCCAGCAAGAAGAGACCTGAGCCCTGACAGCTCAGGCTCCATCACTGTTCCTTCTGAACAAAGGAGCTGGTTCTGCAAAACCTGGCACCAGCCCCAGCCTGGGGAGCCTGAGCCACTGGGGCAGGAGTGGAGATGTTTTCAGCTGTGGAAATGCATTCCTAGGAGCCACTGCAAGGTCTGGAAGCTCCTTCCCTCGTGGCCAGGCTGGGCTGAGCTGTCTCCCTTGCAGCAGAGGGGGAGAAACAGGGGCTTTGGGGACAGGACTTGGCCGTCCAGTTTGAGAGACCTTTGAAGGTGGGACAAATCCTGCCCTCTGGACTCTCCCTCTGGCAATGTGAATCCCACCATCAGCAAGAGAGATTTCAAGACCCTGAGGCTTTTAAGTCTGCTTACAAATGCTGCAAAATCTTTGGGTTGTGCAATGAAGCAAAAAATCTTCCCCTCCCCTCCCCCCCCCCCCCCCCCTCCCCCTTATCTTTTGCTCCTCATGGGATCTGTTCAGTCTTCTCTAGACATGAAAAATGAGTGAAACCCAGCCCAAAGTGAAGTCACTGACTGGTGACCCAAGAGTCTGCAGGGGCTTGGATTTCATCCACTGGTAATTACCCTGTGGTAATTAAGAGTACTCAAAAGAGAAGTTTCCTCCCCAGTGTCTAACAGCAGCTCTCTCCTCTTTGCCAAGAAGATCTCAGTTCTCCCCAGTTCAGCCTGGCTTCTCCTGAGACTCTCCAGAAGAGCAGCAACCTCCCACAGAAGAGACACCACCACCCTGGCAAAGGTTTGAGGTTGAGACCAAGCAGTTTCAGGGAACAACCCAACAGACGGGGCTGGAAGTGAAGCAGATGCTCCAGCTGCAAGGTGAAGGGACCTCGAGGCTGCAGGGTCAGCCCTGGCAGCCCCACTGGCTCTGTGCCCACAAGCTGCATGCAGAAGGAGCTGGAATCTGTGAGGAACTCCAGAGCAGCTTTAAACAGAGCGTGAATGTGGCACAAAACCCCAGAGAGCCTTCCTGTGGCACGGAGAGAGCCCCTGCCTGTGCTTGCTGGGGTTATGCAAGTGGCATTATGTAAGCTGCCCACCACGGGGCATCAGGAGGTGCTCTGCCTTCTGCATGGCTGTGAGCTGGGAATCCCAAACCTGCTGCTGACATCTGCCCCAGTCCCAAACCTGCTGCTGAATCTGCCCCAATTCCAAACCTGCCCCAATCCCAAACCTGCTGCTGAACCTGCCCCAGTCCCAAACCTGCCCCAGTCCCAAACCTGCTGCTGAACCTGCCCCAGTCCCAAACCTGCTGCTGAACCTGCCCCAGTCCCAAACCTGCCCCAGTCCCAAACCTGCTGCTGAACCTGCCCCAGTCCCAAACCTGCCCCAGTCCCGAACCTGCCCCAGTCCCAAACCTGCTGCTGAATCTGCCCCAATCCAAAACCTGCCCCAGTCCCAAACCTGCTGCTGAACCTGCCCCAGTCCCAAACCTGCTGCTGAACCTGCCCCAGTCCCAAACCTGCTACTGAACCTGCCCCAGTCCCAAACCTGCCCCAGTCCCAAACCTGCTGCTGAACCTGCCCCAGTCCCAAACCTGCCCCAGTCCCAAACCTGCTGCTGAACCTGCCCCAGTCCCAAACCTGCCCCAGTCCCAAACCTGCTGCTGAACCTGCCCCAGTCCCAAACCTGCTACTGAACCTGCCCCAGTCCCAAACCTGCTGCTGAACCTGCCCCAGTCCCAAACCTGCCCCAGTCCCAAACCTGCCCCAATTCCAAACCTGCTGCTGAACCTGCCCCAGTCCCAAACCTGCTGCTGAACCTGCCCCAGTCCCAAACCTGCTGCTGAACCTGCCCCAGCCCCAAACCTGCTGCTGAACCTGCCCCAGTCCCAAACCTGCTGCTGAACCTGCCCCAGTCCCAAACTGCTACTGAACCTGCCCAGTCCCAAACCTGCCCCAGTCCCAAACCTGCCCCAATTCCAAACCTGCTGCTGAACCTGCCCCAGCCCCAAACCTGCTGCTGAACCTGCCCCAGTCCCAAACTGCTGCTGAACCTGCCCCAGTCCCAAACCTGCTGCTGAACCTGCCCCAGTCCCAAACTGCTACTGAACCTGCCCCAGTCCCAAACCTGCCCCAGTCCCAAACCTGCCCCAATTCCAAACCTGCTGCTGAACCTGCCCCAGCCCCAAACCTGCTGCTGAACCTGCCCCAGTCCCAAACCTGCTGCTGAACCTGCCCCAGTCCCAAACTGCTACTGAACCTGCCCCAGTCCCAAACCTGCCCCAGTCCCAAACCTGCCCCAATTCCAAACCTGCTGCTGAACCTGCACCAGTCCCAAACCTGCTGAACCTGCCCCTGTCCCAAACCTGCCCCAGTCCCAAACCTGCCCCAGTCCCAAACCTGCTGCTGAACCTGCCCCAGTCCCAAACCTGCTGCTGAACCTGCTCCAATCCCAAACCTGCTGCTGAACCTGCCCCAGTCCCAAACTGCTGCTGAATCTGCCCCAGTCCCAAACCTGCCCCAGTCCCAAACCTGCTGCTGAACCTGCCCCAGCCCCAAACCTGCTGCTGAACCTGCCCCAGCCCCAACCTGCTGCTGAACCTGCCCCAGTCCCAAACCTGCTGCTGAACCTGCCTCAGTCCCAAACCTGCTGCTGAACCTGCCCCAGTCCCAAACCTGCTGCTGAACCTGCCCCAGTCCCAAACTGCTGCTGAACCTGCCCCAGTCCCAAACTGCTGCTGAACCTGCCCCAGTCCCAAACCTGCCCCAGTCCCAAACCTGCTGCTGAACCTGCCCCAGTCCCAAACTGCTGCTGAACCTGCCCCAGTCCCAAACCTGCCCCAGTCCCAAACCTGCCCCAGTCCCAAACCTGCTACTGAACCTGCCCCAATCCCAAACCTGCTGCTGAACCTGCCCCAGTCCCAAACCTGCTGCTGAACCTGCCCCAGTCCCAAACCTGCCTCAATCCCAAACCTGCTGCTGAACCTGCCCCAGCCCCAAACCTGCTGCTGAACCTGCCCCAGTCCCAAACCTGCTGCTGAACCTGCCCCAATCCCAAACCTGCTGCTGAACCTGCCCCAGTCCCAAACCTGCTGCTGAACCTGCCCCAGTCCCAAACCTGCCCCAGTCCCAAACCTGCCCCAGTCCCAAACCTGCTACTGAACCTGCCCCAATCCCAAACCTGCTGCTGAACCTGCCCCAGTCCCAAACCTGCTGCTGAACCTGCCCCAGTCCCAAACCTGCTGCTGAACCTGCTCCAATCCCAAACCTGCTGCTGAATCTGACCCCTGCTCAGTTGTGCTGCAGAGCTGAGTGCAGGTGAAACAGCATCTGCTGCAAACAGCAACACCCTGCCCTCTTGTACCTGCAGGTTTGTGCTCCAGGTGCCCAAATACAGCAGCATTTCAAGGTCTCTGGGTGTCTCATTTGAGTCACTTTGTGCCCCAACACAACTGGGGGGGTTGGCACCTCTGGCACATTACACCTGTGACAAAGTGCAGGTGTTCCAAGTTCCAAATCAGAAGCCTCAAACTGCATCTCACCATCACCCCTGACACCTGCAGTCCCTAAAAGCTGCCACCAGAAGGGTTTAGTCTAATCCTAAATGGAGTGGGTCCAGGGGAGGCCACAAAGGTGATCAGAGGGTTGGAGCACCTCTCCTCTGAAGACAGGCTGGGAGAGTTGGGGCTGTTCAGCCTGGAGGAGAGAAGGGCTCCAGGGAGACCCTAGAGCAGCATTTCAATATCCAAAGAGGACCTACAGGGAGGCTGGGGAGGGGCTGTTTAGGGGCTGCCTGTGGTGACAGGATGAGGGTCAAGGCCTTGAAACTGGAGCAGGGTAGATCTGGGTTGGACTTTAGGAGGAAGTTCTGCACAGTGAGACATTGGAACAGGTTGCTCAGGGATGGGGTGGAGGCCCCATCCCTGGACACATTGAAGGGCAGGCTTGATGTGGCCCTGAGCAGCCTGATCCAGTGGGAGGTGTCACAGAGTCACAGAGTCACAGAAACATTCAGGTGGGAAAAGACTCTCAGGATTGGCCAGAGTGGAGCAATGGGAGAGTGTTAATGGGATGAGCTTCAACAAGATCAAATGCAGGTCCTGCACTTGGGTCACCACAACCCCAAGCAAGGCTACAGGCTTGGGGCAGTGTGGCTGGAAAGCTGCCTGGCAGAAAGGGCCCTGGGGGTGCTCATGGACAAGCAGCTGAATGTGAGCCAGCAGTGTGCCCAGCTGGCCAAGAAAGCCAAAGGCATCCTGGCTGGGATTAGAAGTGCTGTGTAGGGAGAAGATTGTCCCCTAGTACTCAGCTCTGGTGAGGCCACACTGTGAGTACTGTGTCCAGATTTGGGCACCTCAGTACAAGAGAGATGTGGAGGTGCTGGAGCCAGGGCAGAGGAGGGCAAGGAAGCTGTGAGTGTCCCTGCTGTCTGCAGGGGCTTGAACAAGATGACCTTTGAGAGTCCCTTCCAAGCTGCTGCAATCTGTGCACAAGCCACAGATGCCTTTTCCAGCCAGAGCAGTGCAGGGCTGGGCACAGCTGTGAGGTTTGTGCTCCCCAGCAGCAGCTGGGATTCAGTGTCTGATGGGGAAGGTTTCTTCTCCAGCAGTGAGGCTTTGCCTCCATCCCAACCCTCCTGTGAAAGTGTGAACAAGATTGAATGCTCTGCCTAACTGCTCCAACCACAGCAAAAAGCTTGCTGCAGCTGCAGTCCCCCTGAACACCAGGAGCTGCAGTGCACAGTTCAGAAGCTACTGGCCTGGATCAGCAGGAGTGTGGCCAGCAAGAGCAGGGAGGGGATCAAGCCTCTGTACTTGGGCACTGGTGAGGCTGCACCTTGAATACTGGCTTCAGCTTGGGGCCCTTCATTCCAAGGAGGACACTGAGATGCTGGAGTGTGTCCAGAGAAGGGCAGCAAAGCTGGGGAAGGGGCTGGAGAACAGGGCTGGGAGAGGAGCAGCTGAGGAACTGGGAGGGGGTGTTTAATCTGGAGGAGGCTGAATGGAGACCTCAGTGCTCTCTACACTTCCTGAAAGGGGGTTGGAGGGAGGTGGGGGTTGGTCTTTTCTCCCTTGTATCAGGTGATAGAAGGAGAGGAAATGGCCTCAAGCTGCACCAGGGGAGGGTTAGGTTGGACATTAGGGAAGATTTCTTTGCTGCAAGAGTGGTCAGGGATTGGAACAGGCTGGTGGAGTCACCAGCCCTGGAGGTGTGTAAGGGATGTGTGGCCATGGCACCTGGGGCCATGGTGGTGCTGGATTGCTGGCTGGACTCAGTGATCTCACAGGGGGCTTTTCCAACCCAAACCATTCCATGCTTCTCAAGCACTCCCAAGTGCTCACCAAGAGGTATTCAACGTGAAAGGGGAGAGATAAACCCAACAAGCAGTGAGCATCTTGCAGGACTGGCAGAGTTCAGCTGTGGAGGGGTTTTTGGCACTGGAAATCTCCCACCCTGTGCAGCACAGGGCTCAGCCACTGCCTAAACTGGCCCTTTTTAGTGATTTCCTCAAAACACTGATTCACAGAATCCCCAAGGTTGGAAGAGACCTCAAAGATCATTGAGTCCAACCTGGCACCACAGACCTCATGGCTAAACCACAGCACCAAGTGCCACATCCAATCCCCTCCTGAGCACCTCCAGGGATGGGGACTCCACCACCTCCCTGGGCAGCACATTCCAGTGGCTAACAACTCTCTCTGGGAAGAACTTTCTCCTCACCTCCAGCCTAAACTTCCCCTGGCACAGCTTGAGACTGTGTCCTCTTGTTCTGGTGCTGGTTGCTAGAGAGAAGAGACCAACCCCCAGCTGGCTACAACCTCCCTTCAGGGAGTTGGAGAGAGCAAGAAGGTCTCCCCTGAGCCTCCTCTTCTGCAGGCTAAGCAACCCCAGCTCCCTCAGCCTCTCCTCCCAGGGCTGTGCTCAAGGCCTCCCCAGCCTTGTTGCCCTTCTCTGGACACATTCAAGAATCTCAATGTCCTTCTTAAACTGAGGGGCCCAGCACTGGACACAGGACTCAAGGTAATTCCCACAGCTGTGACCACAATTGGTTCACACAGTTAATAAATGAGTGATCCCCTCCCACCCCAGCCCTGATTAACCCAGCAGGAGGACAGCTGGCCCCAAGGAACATCCTCTGCAGCCACTGGCAGGTTATAACCCCCAACCCAAACACCTGAGATGACACAGAAGGGAGATTTCACTTCTCACTTCCCACTTCCCAGGTTAATAAGGACCTTTTTTCTCCCCCCCCCCACCACTTTGGGACGTAATGCTTGCATCCTGTTTGCATCCCCATTCACCAGTTCTCAGGATGCAGCTCCTCTCTGCCCCCTTCCAGCCTGCCTGCACACCTGGGGCTTCTCCAGACCTGCAGCAGCTTTTGTGGTGCTGAGGGGAGAGAAGGGCAAACCCGGTGAGCGCAGCAGGGCTTTCAGCTGAGCACAGGGAGGGAGAAGAAGAGCTCAGAGCCTGTTTGTTGTAATGAGGAGGAAGACAGATGTCCAGCTTGTAGGTGGAAGAAAGCACCAGAGAGGAAGCTATTGCTCTGAGGACAGGAAAGGGCAAATGGCAAAGAGCAGTTTGCAATAATAGTGCTGACAGGCAACAGAGCCAGCACCAAACAATTGGTATTTAAAGAGGATGACATAATAGAGGCCAAAATTATTTTAGAACTGCTGAGCTGCTCATATTGTTTCTGTGCTTCCCTTTGGCTCACTAACTGGATTAATCTTCAGCAAGCCTGCAGTTGTGGCCGGGCAGAACTCTTTGGGGCACCCTGCCTGGGTTCACTGAGCTGCCCTCCAGCCCGGTGCTGCCCCTTCCTCCTCTGCCCCCTTGCCAGCTGCTCCCAGGGCTGCCATCTTTTTGCCCTTGCATTTTAGCCCAGGGACTGCAAGGCTCTCTAACAGCTCTGCTCCTCCCTGAGCATGGGAGGCGTGCATGAGGACGTTAAGTGTGAGCTCACCAACCACCTGAAGGAGGAAGGATGCTGAGACTTTCCCAAAGCCTCTTCCCCAGTAGCTTGAATAGATCTTAAACAGATGTTCTCCACAGGAGACCCTCCTTACTCAGCCCCCTTCCTTTCCCTTGTGATGATGATGATGATGTTCTCTGCTTCCCATGGGCACTGGCTGCATTTACAGGCAAATCAGCTAAACCACTTCTCTACAAGCAGGGAACGAATGGACCAAGACCAGCTCCAACCTTCAGACTTCTGCTCACAGCCCACAGAGGAGGGAGCCCACACTCCTCAGGGTACAGATGATGGGTATGGGCTGGCTTCCAGCCCAGTGCTCTGCTTCACTGGGGGGGATCTGGACTTCAACATTCCTCAAAATGGGTAGCTGGGAGCCTAAAGAAAGCCACCAGGCTCTTCACAGCATCACACAGCGCCGGGCTGGAAGGGATCCTCGAAGGTCATCTTGGCCAAGCCCTCTGCAGTGGACAGGGACACCTCCAACTAGATCAGGTTTAGGACTCTTCAGGAGTCACAGAATCACCAAGGTTGGAAGAGACCTCAAAGATCATCAAGTCCAACCTGGCACCACAAACCTCATGACCAGACCATGGCACCAAGTGCCACATCCAATCCCCTCTTGGACACCTCCAGGGATGGGGACTCCACCACCTCCCTGGGCAGCACATTCCAACGGCTAACAACTCTCTCTGGGAAGAACTTTCTCCTCACCTCCAGCCTAAGCTTCCCCTGGCACAGCTTGAGACTGTGTCCTCTTGTTCTGGTGCTGGGTGCCTGGAAGAAGAGACCAACCCCCACCTGGCTACAACCTCCCTTCAGGGAGCTGGAGAGAGCAAGATCATCTCCCCCTGAGCCTCCTCTTCTGCAGGCTAAGCAACCCCAGCTCCCTCAGCCTCTCCTCCCAGGGCTGTGCTCCAGGCCTCTCCCCAGCCTCCCTGCCCTTCTGTGGACAAACAAGCAAGTGGACAAAGCCCTGGAATCCTTTTCTCTCTCCAGGCTATATGTTATCTATCTGGGGACTGGTGAGGCCATGGGGGCTGACTTATCTTAGAATCATACAATTGTTGGGGTTGGAAGGGCCCTCAAGGCTCAGCCAGTCCCAACCCCCCTGCCATGGGCAGGGACACCTCACACCACAGCAGGTTGCTCACAGCCACCTCCAGCCTGGCTGCAAACACCTCCAGGCAGGAGGCTGCCACCACCTCCCTGGGCAACCTGTGCCAGGCTCTCACCACCCTCCTGGGGAAGAAATTCTTCTTAACACCCAATCTGAATCTACCCATTTCTAGTTTTTTTTCCATTCCCCCCCAGTTCTATCACTGCCTGATACCCTCAAAAGTCCCTCCCCAGCTTTCTGGTAGGCCCCCTTCAGATACTGGATAGGACATCAGCTGTCAAGTTACTCCTCTGCACCTTCCCTGAAGGAGATTCTGCAATAACCAGCCCAGTTTCCCACACTGCAGCAGTGCAGGGTGAAGCCACCCTTAAAGGGAACAGTTTTTTTCCCAGCAGAAGCACACAGGGAGCTGTGGGTTTCCACCTTCTGGAGTTGTGAGTGGTGATGTTAACCCTGGGGTCCTGTCATTTGTGCCTTACTCCACTGCAGAGGACAGGAGCTGCTCCTTCAGCAGCAATGAATAGGATAGGATAGGATAGGATAGGATAGGATAGGATAGGATAGGATAGGATGGAATGGAATGGAATGGAATGGAATGGAATGGAATGGAATGGAATGGAATGGAATGGAATGGAATGGAATGGGATGGAATAGAATAGAATAGAATAGAATGGAATAGAATGGAATGGAATGGAATGGAATAGAATAGACCAGACCAGGTTGGAAGAGACCTTTGAGATCACTGAGTCCAACCTATCACCCAGCACCATCTAATCAACTAAACCATGGCACCAAGCACCCCATCCAGTCTCTTCCAGGGATGGGGACTCCACCACCTCCCTGGGCAGCACATTCCAGTGGCCAATCTCTCTCTCTATGAGGAATCTCTTCCTAACATCCTTTCTAAACCTCCGCTGGCACAGCTCGAGACTGTGTCCTCTTGTTCTGCTGCTGCTTGCCTGGGAGAAGAGACCAACCCCCTCCTGGCTACAACCTCCCTTCAGGGAGTTGGAGAGAGCAAGAAGGTCTCCCCTGAGCCTCCTCTTCTGCAGGCTAAGCAACCCCAGCTCCCTCAGCCTCTCCTCCCAGGGCTGTGCTCCAGACCCCTCCCCAGCTTTGTTGCCCTTCTCTGGACACCTTCCAGCAGCTCAACAGCTTTCCTAACCTGAGGAGCCCAGAACTGGACACAGGACTCAAGGTGTGGCTTAACCAGTGCTGAGCACAGGGCAGAATGACCTCCCTGCTCCTGCTGGCCACACTGTTCCTGCTGCAGGCCAGGATCAGACTCCTGGAGCACCACAAAAGCCACCAGAATAGGACCCAAGTGTGAGACAAAAGGTTAAAACCATTGGCTGTGTTTTTCACTCAGACCAAATGTTCCCTTCCTGCAAGATATTCACAGCAAGAAACATCATCTACCAGGACATAAATTAATGTAAGAAGGGAGCCAGACTCCATCTGACTCGGTAATAACTCGATGCATTTATGAGGACTGAGCAAGGAGAGCATTCAGAAGGTCAAACCAGAGTGGTGAGGCTTGGTTGAAAGACCTGCTTTAATGCTTTTCCTCCTGGAAAGAGGAGGGGGGGTGGGGGGGAAGGGCAAGAGAAACCCCAGAAGCATCCCAGCTTCCTCAGGAAAGACCAAAGCACACAAAGTAAAGTTACAGCTCGAGCTGGCTTGACTGTGACCCCTCACCAGCTACAGCCACCCAAGCCCCAAGTGCAAGATGATGGATGAGAAGCTCAACAGGAGCCAGCAGTGAGCACTTGCAGCCCAGAAAGCCAAACACAGCCTGGGCTGCAGCAAGAGAAGCAGAGCCACAGGGCCAGGGAGGGGATTCTCCCCCTCTGCTGTGCTCTGCTGAGACCACAGCTGGAGCTCTGTGTCCAGTTCTGGAGCCTCTGTGCCAGGAAGGATCTGGAGGTGCTGGAAGGTGTCCAGAGAAGGGCCATGAGGAGGAGCAGAGGGCTGGAGCTGCTCTGCTCTGAGGACAGACTGAGAGAGTTGGGGCTGTGCAGTCTGGAGAGGAGAAGGTTCCAAGGAGACCTCATTGTGGCCTTCCAGGATCTGAAGGGGGCTACAAGAAGGCTGGGGAGGGACTATTGAGGGTGTCAGGGAGTGACAGGACTGGGGGGAATGGAACAAAAATAAGGGTAGGTTCAAATTGGATGTCAGGAAGAAATTCTTCCCCAGGAGGGTGGTGAGAGCCTGGCACAGGTTGCCCAGGGAGGTGGTGGAAGCCTCACCCCTGGAGGTGTTTGCAGCCAGGCTGGAGGTGGCTGTGAGCAACCTGCTGTGGTGTGAGGTGTCCCTGCCCATGGCAGGGGAGTTGGAACTGGCTGAGCCTTGAGGTCCCTTCCAGCCCTGACAACTCCATGATTCTAAGATAAGTCAGCCCCCATGGCCTCACCAGTCCCCAGCTGGATAACAAGTGATTTATTCTTAGGTCAGAAGAGCCTGGAGAGCCCAGGCCCAGAGTCCCAGGGCATGGCCACTGGTGTGGCTGTGTCTAACCAGCACCCAGCCTGGGGAGGCAATGCCCTCTGCGGCGTGAGGCACGGAAATGAAATTCCCCTCTGCTAATCCCCCAGCAAGACAACTCTTGTCCCATCTCATCTTTCAGCTGAGATAACACTCTGCTAGCAGACATCCTATTTCTGTGCCTCAGCAGGCTGGCTGCAGGCTCCCAACCCAGCTGATAAAAGCCAACAGGAGTTTGGGGCTGGGGGATAAACGGTGGTTAAGGGTGGACTCACCCCCCCCCCCAGGGGCACTCCTCACAGCTGCCAGGTGGAGGACTGATAGAGGAGTGGGGAAGTGCAACTTTTGGACCCTGCTGTACACACACACACACACACACAAGTGATGTGGACAGGCTGGAAAGCATCCAGGGAAGGGCCACGAGAACGTTCAGAGGCCTGGCAGCTCTGCCATGTGAGGACAGGCTGACAGAGCTGGGTTTGTTCAGCTGTGAGGAGGCTGAGGGGAAACCTCACTGCCATGCAGCAGGGCAGAAAGGGAGGCTGCCAGGGGGATGGAGACTCCCTTTGTACATAGAGTCCCATGGAAAAGGTGAGGGGTGATGGGGACAAGTTGCTGCTGGGGAGATTCCCACTGGGATCCAGAAGAAACTTTTTCCCCATGAACAGTCAGGGATTGGAATCATCTCCCAGGGGAAGCAGGGGAGCCTCCTGCACTGGGCAGTTTGCAGACTCAGCTTGCCAGGCTGCTGGACCAGCTCTGTCCAGCTCCACCCTCACCCAGGAAGGTTGGCCCAGGTGATCCTTGGGGTCCCTTCCAACCTGACCTTCTGTGACCTTGCTGCAGGCCTACAAACCAGCCCTGCACCTTCTCGTGAAGCACTCTGCATCCACAGATCTCCAGGGCTTTTCCAGAGCAGGTGAACGAGGTCCCCCTCTATTTGCTACACACAGAGGGAGGTGCAGAGAGCTGGCACAGCTCCTCCAGAGGCTGGTGTCAAGCTGAGGATCCTGGAGCAGCCACCAGCTGCCAGCAGAGCTGCCCCCATCCCGTGGGGATGAATGGCTGTGTCAGCTGAGGCTCTCCTGGCTCGGAAGCATTTGCCTGTGGAAGCTTCTGAATGAACTCCAATCAAAGGGACACCACACATGCCAGCAGCGATCAGCTTACAATGGCAAGCATGCGCCGGGAGGGGGAGAGGAGAGCTCCCATTGACCGCCAGGGCTCAGCTTCGGCCCTGGGAGCCCCGGCAGAGCTCTCCCGGAGGTGAGGACCGGTGTGAGCACGCCCAGACCCACGCTCACCCCGTGACTTGCCTGGCAAAGCCAAGAGTGATCTCAGTGCGGGGCTGTGTTGAAACGCTGGGGCACAGCAGCAGCCCCAGCCAAGCACACCGCCACTGCGACAGCAAGACACAAAGCAGGAGGAAGAGAAACGGGAGCTGGAATGCTCCCATCCCACCCGGGTGAGGGATAGAGTTGCACTTGGAGATAACTCTTCCTTGGGAACAGGGAGCTGTGCCAACATCTGCTCCCTTCCTCTGAGCAGCCCAAGGCTGCAGCGCTTCACACTGGGACAAACGAAACCTCTGCCAGCTAGCGGCCCCTAGCTCAGGTGGCACACTGGCCAGCTCAGCAAGCCTGGCTCCTCAGAGGGCAGGTCTGCAGACCTTCCCTGCAGGACACCTGCTCAGAGGCCCTCCCATCCAGCCAGAGCTGCTCCCTCCATCCCAGGGTGCCTCCAAATCTGCAGTGGTGCCCTGGGCTCCCCTTTAGCTGCACGTGGGGTGGCTCATTGCCTCCATCTGGCCAAGTCCTTCCCACCATTCCTGCTGCATGACTCTTGGTTCTGGTGCATTTTCTGTCTGCAGGCATGACCTGCCCAGGAATGAAGACAGTGGAAAAGCAGCAGGGTCAAGAGGTTCAGTTCCCACTCACCGCTCAGTGCAGATGGTCCCAGCTGTCTGTGGTGCTGCCTGCTGCCCTTTAAAGAAACATCAATATGCTCTAGCTCCAGCCTATCTGGAAAGTATTGATTTTTAAAGCTGTTATTGCTCAGGATATCAGTAATGGCTGTTTCCATTGCTCTCTACAACCTCCTAGCTCTCTACACCTCCCTGAAGGGAGGCTGGAGTGAGGTGGGGGTCAGTCTCTTCTCCCTGCCACCAGGGAATGAGAAGAAATGGCCTGAAATGGCACCAGGGGAGGTTTAGGTTGGAGATGAGGAAAAATGTCTTTGCTGCATGAGTGGTCAGGGATTGGAACAGGCTGCCCAGGGAGGTGGTGGAGTCACTATCCCTAGAGGGGTTCAAGAAATGCGTGGACATGGCACTCAGGGACATGGCCATGGTGCTGTCAGTGACAGTGGAGGTCTGTTCCAACCAAAACAATTCCATGATTCTCTGTTTAGAACAGAACAAAACAAAGCACAATAGAATGGAATGGAATGGAATGGAATGGAATGGAATGGAATGGAATGGAATGGAACGGAACAGAACAGAACAGAACAGAACAGAACAGAACAGAACAGAATAGAATAGAATAGAATAGAATAGAATAGAATAGAATAGAATAGAATAGAATAGAATAGAATTAACCAGGTTGGAAAAGACCTTTGAAATCATCAAGTCCAACCTATCACCCAACACCATCTGATCAGCTAAACCATGGCACCAAGTGCCTCAGCCAGGCTCTTCCTAAACACCTCCAGGGATGGGGACTCCACCACCTCCCTGGGCAGCACATCCCAAGGGCCAATCTCTCTTTCTATGAGGAATCTTTTCCTAACATCCTTTCTAAACCTCCCCTGGCACAGCTTGAGACTGTGTCCTCTTGTTCTGCTGCTGCTTGCCTGGGAGAAGAGACCAACCCCCACCTGGCTACAACCTCCCTTCAGGGAGTTGTAGAGAGCAAGAAGGTCTCCCCTGAGCTTAGTCTCCAGGCTAAGCAACCCCAGCTCCCTCAGCCTCTCCTCCCAGGGCTGTGCTCCAGACCCCTCCCCAGCTTTGTTGCCCTTTGTTGCCCTTCTCTGGACACCTTCCAGCAGCTCAACATCTTTCCTAACCTGAGGGGCCCAGAACTGGACACAGGACTCAAGGTGTGGCCTAACCAGTGCTGACCACAGGGGCAATTCAATCCTACCCTCTGCTGAATGCAGCCTGCAGCCCACGAGGCTGCTGCTGCTGCTAGGGGTTGTTTCTGATGGGTGCTGTAAAGCTGAGGATCCCTCTAGCTGTCACCCCAGGGCTGTCCTGGCGTGCCTGTGCTGCCAGCTCCCACACTGGGCTCAGGCAGCCTGGGAAGCTGTTGCTGAAGTGAGTTTTTAACTCTTACTATCAAAAATGTGGTGGGGTGGGATTTACCCTCAAAACTCTGTGCTACTGAACTCCTCAGGCTTTGGAACTTTATGCTTAGGATGCTCTTGTGAAAGTGACTCCTCCTTTGGGCCCATCTGACCTTCCAATGCCTTTGAAGACCTCCCAGCTTCCACTGCACACATCCTGGGTCACGGTTTGCAGTCCACCCATCACACCCAGCTCCAGCACTTCCCTTTGCTTTAGGTCCTCCTTCAGCTCCTGTTTGCTGGGGGCTTGCTGGTGGCACTGGCAGATTCCATGCCACTGTTTGCTGCCAGGTGTGGTCAGGGCAAAGTGCTGCTGCCCAAACCCATGCTTCATAGAATCATTAAGGTTGGAAAAGCCCTCTAAGATCGAGCCCAACCATCAACCCAACACCACCATGACCACTAAAACCATGGCCCCAAGTGCCATGCCTACAGGTTTTTGGACCCCTCCAGGGATGGTGACTCCACCACCTCCCTTGGCAGCCTGTTCCAATGCCTGAGCACTCTTGCAGGGAAGAAATTGTTCCTCAGATCCAACCTAAACCTCCCCTGGTGCAATTTGAGGCCATTTCCTCTTGTCCAATCATTAGCACTTGAGAGAAGAACCCAAAACCTTCCTTTCAGGTAGCACTCTGCAGCTCGCAGCCACCTCCAGGCAGCAGCGCATCCGGACCCTGCCCTGGCACAGCTCCCTGCCCTGGCACGGCTCTAACTTCGTGTGTCTCTGTCGTGACTCAAACGCTGCTCCTGCACCGGGGGCAGGGTGGCAATGCCGCGTGGGCACCCATTCGGCGCGACTCCGGTTTGCACCAGCACCAACATCTCTCCCACAAAGCCCCACAGCGGGAAGCTTCTACGCATCCAGAAACTTCAGGCACCCGTGTCTGCCCTGCCTCCTTCTCCCCTTTTGTTCTCCTCCTCTCGCTGTCTGAACCCCCGCAGCCCTCCCCAGCCCTGCCTGGCGCCGGAGCCCCGTTCTGGGACGTGTCGGTTCTTCCACCCCCCCGCAGCGAGCCCCGTGTACCGGCAGCTCCCGGGGCCGGCGGACAAGCCCCGGCAAGTCGAGTGGGTGAGGTTCAGGGCTGTGCGGGCTCGGGAGGCGCGGGGGTTCGTGACAATGGGTCCCCGCTCCCGCAGAAGTATTCCCGAGCCGTGGAAGTGGCAGGCGCCCGCTCCCTTCGCATCGCTTCGGTTCCCGTGAACTTGCTCCCACCAGAGACCTCTGCAGATGCCTCTGATCTCTGAGGGCATCGTCTCCCTAACCCCCCTCCCCGCACACCCCCTGACACCCTCCCCGCGCCCAGCACCGTGTTTCTCTCCCGCAGGCGACCGCACCGGTGCCCCCCGAGCAGCCCAAAGCCCCGGGCAGGGTCGGCTGGATGCAACCGGGACCCCCCCCCCCGCCCCGCCGCTCCCGTCCCGCCGTTCCCCCAGCCAAGGGCTCTGGGCACCGCCGCGGCGGGACGAGCCCCGGGTGTGCGGGAGCCCCCCCGCCTCCGCCGCCCCCTTACCAGCTCCTGCCTGAGCCGCCGCAGGTGCTGGTCCATGGCCCGGCTCAGCGCGGCCCTGCCATGCCAGCTCCGCCCGCCCGGGGAGGGGACGGCAGCCGGGCGGGGGGGACCGGGGGGAGCCGGGGGCGGCACCGGGAGGGGGGCAGAGCCCAGCCCGGGCAGGGCCAGGGAGGAGGGGGCCGGTGCGGAGCGGGGTTGCGGAGCGGCTGCTGAGCGGTGGAGAGGGGAAGGGGGCGGCCGCTGCCCCCCACCCCGGGCAGGGGAGTCCCGGTGAAGGCGGCAGGCGAGGAGAGCGTTCCTGAAGCGGTGCCGGAGCCGAGGCAGCGCTCGGTGTCGCCGGGACCGCGGGAGGAGGTGCAGAGAAGTTGGAGGGCTGGGTTTATTGTGGCCGAGATGCTGCGCGGGGATGTGCGGGGAGCGGAGCGCCCCGGGGATTAACCGGCGTGGCCTCAATCACGGCAAGGAGCGGAGCCCTGCCCTGCCGGATTCCCCGCTAGGCTCTGCTCGAGGGCTGGAATGCTGCGGGATGGTTCGCTCCTGGTCCAGCCGTGCTTTGTCACCCCGGGGGATGTCCCAGCTCCCCCCCCGGCTGGTGGCAGGACCGCAGGCAGTGACCTTCCCCCATGGCCATGCTGCTGTCAAACAGCCCCCGTCGAGCAGCGCAGGGCTGGAGAGCTGCAAGGAAGAGGCGTTGGAAATCCTTAGCATGGATTTATGTCCAGAGCAGAAGCAGTTTTGTCCTGGCTGTGGTCCATGAGCAGTGTCTGGGCTGAGAGGAGCCTGTGCACAGGGGAAAAAAAACCTGGGAACTCCCTGGACATGAGGGATATTCAGAGAATCAGAATGGGTTGGATTGGAAGGGCCCTAAAAGGTCATCCAGTTCCAATTCCCCTGCCATGGGCAGGGACACCTCCCACCAGCCCAGGTTGCTCCAGGCCTCATCCAACCTGGCCTTGAACACCTCCAGGGGGGAGCATCCACAACCTCCCTGTTCCAGTGTCTCCCCACCCTCACTCTAAAGAATTTCTTCCTCATCTCCAGTCTCGATCTCTCCTCTGCCAGCTCAAAGCCATTGCCCCTTGTGCTGTCACTCCAAGCCCTCATCAAAAATCCCTCCCTAGCTCTCCTGTAGCCCCCTTCAGGTACTGCAAGGCTGCTCTAAGGTCTCCCTGGAGCCTTCTGCAGGCTGAACCCCCCCCTCTTAGCTCCAGCAGTTCGATGTCCTTATGCTGTCCCTGCTCTCCTCTCAGGGCAGGTTTGTTGCTGTTGGGTTTTTTTCCCTCTCTGCTGTTGCTTGTCATCACAGGAAACCAGCCAGATGGACAGAAGAGCCAGGAAAAGAGAGAAGCACTTTGGTATCATCAGGCTTTGTAAGTGCACTGAAGCCAGAAGGATTTGAGGTTTTTCAGCATTCCTCACTGATATATTTTTATTCTCAGCTGCTGTGCACAGCATTGCTCAGCTTCTAAATCCTGATGGATTGGGCCAGGTTGGTCCAAATCCTTCTGCAATGGGTAAGAACCTGACAGGAGGAACAATACAACTTCATGTGTTCAAATGGGGATAGAATAGAATAGAATTAACCAGGTTGGAAGAGACCTTTGAGATCACTGAGTCCAACCTCTCATCCAACACCACCTAAACAACTAACCCATGGCACCAAGCACCCCATCCAGTCTCCTCCTAAACACCTCCAATGATGGTGACTCCACCACCTCCCTGGGCAGCACATCCCAAGGGCCAATCTCTCTTGCTGGGAAGAATTTCTTCCTCACATCCAACCTAAACAAACCTCCCCTGGCACAGCTTGAGACTGTGTCCTCTTGTTCTGCTGCTGCTTGCCTGGGAGAAGAGACCAACCCCCCTCCTGGCTCCAGCCTCCCTTCAGGGAGTTGGAGAGAGCAAGAAGATCTTCCCTGAGCCTCCTCTTCTCCAGGCTAAGCAACCCCAGCTCCCTCAGCCTCTCCTCACAGGGCTTTGCTCCAGACCCCTCCCCAGCTTTGTTGCCCTTCTCTGGACACCTTCCAGCAAGTCAACCTCTTTCCTAACCTGAGGGGCCCAGAACTGGACACAGGACTCAAGGTGCGGCCTAACCAGTGCTGAGCACAGGGCAGAATGACCTCCCTGCTCCTGCTGGCCACACTGTTCCTCATGCAGGCCAGGATGCCATTGGCCTTCTTGGCTGCCTGGGCACACTGCAGCCTCATGTTCAGCCTCCCATCAACCAGCACCCCCAGGTCCCTCTCTGCCTGGCTGCTCTCAGCCACTCTGCCCCCAGCCTGTAGCTCTGCCTGGGGTTGCTGTGGCCAACATGCAGAGCCTGGCACTTGGATGTGTTCAATCTCCTGCCCTTGGATTCTTTCCATCTGTCCAGCCTGTCGAGGTCCCTCTGCAAAGCCTCTCTGCCCTCCAGCAGATCAACTCCTGCCCCCAGCTTGGTGTCATCTGCAAATTTACTGATGATGATGGCCAAATGAATTACTTGCTTTGCTCCTGCAAAGTTCAGTGGTGAGGCAGGCTGGCTGCAGTCTCTGCTTTCCCCAGCCCTTTATTGTTTGTTTTTTCCAAGGGAAAGCTTTGGAGGTGGTTTCTTTTGGTAGGTGGTCGTAGATTGTGGTTGCTTGCCCGGTGGAAATCAGCCTTGGTGGTTTGGGAAGCTGACCTTCTTTGTGCCACCCTGAGAAACTGGTGATCTGCCCTTCCATGTGCCTTGGGGAAACGCTCCAGAGGGAGCAATTAACGTTCCTCCCAGCATCTCTTTTATTACTGGCTCGATTTCCTGCTCATTGCAGAGGTTACACTTCCTAGCTGTTGAGGGAGCATGGAAATGGCATCTCTCTGTAGAAGGTGGGGCAGTAAAGATAGGGATGTGGCACAGAAAATGACCTTCTTAACAAATTAATCACTTCCAGCAGGGGGATGCTGTGATGGGAATGGGATACCAGCCAGGCCTGAGGCTTCCTTAGAGTCGAAGCCAACTTAGCCCTGCTATCATTTTTCTCTTGAAATCTGCTGGATTTGTTGGCCAGCTGGTGGTTCCCCGTGGTCCAGGGTCGGGCTCTGTCTGTCCCCAGCCTACCCAAGCATATCAAGTATCATATGGCAGGGCTGAACAGCCAGGCAGTGGTAAAGAATCAAAGGGATGGCACCCTGTGGGGAGTCCAGCCTGGCCTGCCAGCCCTCAGCAGTTACTAGCAGAGCAGGGAATGACCAAACTTCCCTTTCCTCCCTCTGTGCCCCAGACGTGGATCTGTGTCCAAGAACAGCCACAGCCTGAGCCCAGGTTTCTGTGTTGCTTGGGTGGCTCAAGGCCTTTCTTTCTTTTCTGCTCCTGGTACCACATTTTCACAATTTAGTCTCTCAGTTCTGTGAAGTGTGAGGGGAGCACAACTCAGAATCATAGAATCAAGCAGGTTGGAAGAGACCTCAGAGATCATCAGCCAACCTGTCACCCAGCACCCCATGACTCCTAAACCATGGCACCAAGTGCCACATCCAATCCCCTCTTCAACGCCTCCAGGGATGGGGACTCCACCACCTCCCTGGGCAGCACATCCCAAGGGCTAACAACTCTCTCTGGGAAGAACTTTCTCCTCACCTCCAGCCTGAACTTCCCCTGGCACAGCTGGAGACTGTGTCCTCTTGTTCTGGTGCTGATTGCCTGGGAGAAGAGACCAACCCCCACCTGGCTACAACCTCCCCTCTGGGAGTTGTAGAGAGCAATGAGGTCTCCCCTGAGCCTCCTCTTCTGCAGGCTAAGCACCCCAGCTCCCTCAGCCTCTCCTCCCAGGGCTGTGCTCCAGACCCCTCCCCAGCCTTGTTGCCCTTCTCTGGACACCTTCAAGTCTCTCAATGTCCTTCTTAAACTGAGGGCCCCAGAACTGGACACAGGACTCAAGGTGTGGCCTGACTTCTTCCCCTGCAGCATGGCAGCAAAGCTAACATCACAGCAGGTGCTCCTCACCCTTGTCATCCCCGGCCTGGGTTTGAGCTGAAACCTGATTGTGAGCTGAGCTCACCCAAGCCAGCTTTGAGCACTGATATTTTGGGGTGTTCCTGAGTGCATTTGGGAGGGAATAGAATAAGGGTGGGCATCAAGAGGGGAGTGACTGATGTCCTCCTGGGCTTCCCATGTGCACTGCTGGTGAGCACTGTGAGCAGGGCTTTCCCCAGCTACAGGATTGCTCTCCCTGATGTTTTCTTTACAACACTGTGGCTTGTTTCCCCCCCCGGACTTGTTTTAACTGATGCTTTTCATGGTGCTTTGACTAATCCAAATCAAAAGAGACACAAAAGATACACAGGGTCGTTTGAAGCATCCAAATCTAAGTTAAACAACATTCATTTCCCAGCACATCTAAGCAAGCAGGAGGCCAGCTGCACGTGTACATGGCAACTGGCAGATGCTGTGTCCCAGAAAGCTCCTGGAACACTTGCAAGACTCTCAACTGTGTGATCTGCTGGCAGAGGAAGAGGGAGAGCGGAGTTTTTAGCCTCTTAGGGTCATCTTTTTGATCCTGTTTTCAGCCTCCAGGGCTGCTCCTGTCCCATGAGGCTGATGAAGCAGTTCAGGAGCGCAGCCTAAAGAGCAGACCAGAATATTAATGTGCTCCAAACTCCTGGGAACTTGCAAGGGAAGAGCAAAATCTGCTTTCCTCAACCAGGATTTCCCTACTAAGCAACACTGAGACAACTGCTTCAAAGCAGCAGCAGCAGCAGCAGCCCCACTTCCATGCCAGGGCCCTTCCTCTCTGCCTTGGTGCAAACCATGAGCAGATGGTGCAGTGCAGTGGGGGGAAGGAAAAAAAAAACACCAAACCAGGTGTCCCAAGAACACAGAGAGCTGAGGATACAACACCCTCCAGCAGGCAAAACAAAACCAACCCCCCCAAAAAACGCTGCATGGCTTATTTCAGGCCAAACTGAAACGCTGAGATCCTTGGGCTAAAATAAACCCAAAGCCCAGGCTGTGCCTTCCGAGGGGTGCACATCCCACTGGCATGAAGTGCCTTGCTCCTTCCCATCTGAGCAAGCTTCCAGGCCTGCACAGCTGAAGGCTGATCTCATGTGTTGTCTTTTCAGTTCATTGATCTGGTTCCTCCGGGGGCTCGCCACGTGACTGCTCCTCGCTTAGCGCTGAATCCTCTCCTGGCTTGTGTGGGATTTTTAGTTCAGTTATTTTGGGGACTTGCCTGCAGACTGCAAGGCAAAAACCCTTCCAAGGAATCACTGAAGTGACCTGAATTGCATCATCTTTGTTGCAGTGCACTGGGGCATAAGCAGCCAGCCCGAAGAGGTAAGAAATGGGAGGGCAAAACTTTCCTTCTGGTGTTATGTTTGTGCAGCAAGAGGTAACAACCACCACAAGAAGCCTACCCCTGAAAAACGTGACCATTTCTCCTGTGAAGCCTCATTTATTGTCTGTGCCCTCTGCATTGGTGGCCTTGAAAGTTGCTGCATTTGTGGCCTTGAAAGTTCCTGCCTTGCCCCCATCTCGAAAGGAAAACTTCTAACCTTGCTCCAGCCCCGTTCCAGCTCCTGTCGTTCCTCTGCTTGCACTGCAGTGCCAGGAGGGAGGGAACTGCCTGAAGGAGACCTACAGAAAGGCTGGGGAGGGAGTGTTGAGAAGGGCTTGGAGTGATAGGAGAGGCAATGGTTTGAAACTGGAGCAGGGCAGATTTAGGTTGGGCATCAGGAGGAAGTTCTGCACAATGAGGGTGGTGAAACACTGCAACAGGTTGCCCAGGGCTGTGGTTGAGGCCCTATCCCTGAAGGCATTCAAGATCAGACTTGATGTGGCCCTGGGCAGCTTGATCTAGTTGGGGGTGTAGCTGCTGAGTGCAGGGGGGGTGGACAATCCCAACATGGATTTAGGAAGGGCAGGGCCTGCCTCTCCAACCTCATCTCCTTCTATACCCAGGTGACTGCCTGGTGGATGTGGGGCAGGCTGTGGATGTGGTCTGCCTGGACTTCAGCAAGGCCTTTGACACCGTCCCCCACAGCAAACTCCTGGCCAAGCTGGCAGCTCGTGGCTTGGACAGCAGCACTCTGAGCTGGGTTAGGAACAGGCTGGAGGGCCAGGCCCAGAGAGTGGTGGTGAATGGTGCCACAGCCAGCTGGCAGCCAGGCACCAGTGGTGTGCCCCAGGGATCAGTGCTGGGCCCCAGCCTCTTTAACATCTTCATTGATGATCTGGATGAGGGAATTGAGACAGTCATCAGCAATTTGCAGATGACACCAAGTTGGGAGCAGATGTTGGTCAGTTAGAGGGCAGAAGGGCTCTGCAGAGGGACCTTGCAGGCTGGACAGATGGGCAGAATCCAACAGGATGGCATTCAACAAGTCCAAGTGCCAGGGGCTGCACTTTGGCCACAGCAACCCCAGGCAGAGCTACAGGCTGGGGTCAGAGTGGCTGAGAGCTGCCAAACAGAGAGGGACCTGGGGGTGCTGGTTGACAGCTGCCTGAACAGGAGCCAGCAGTGTGCCCAGGTGGCCAAGAAGGCCAAGGGCATCCTGGCCTGCATGAGGAACAGTGTGGCCAGCAGGAGCAGGGAGGTCATTGTGCCCCTGTACACTGCACTGGTTAGGCCACACCTTGAGTCCTGTGTCCAGTTCTGGGCCCCTCAGTTTAGGAAGGACATTGAGAGACTTGAACATGTCCAGAGAAGGGCAACAAGGCTGGGGAGAGGCCTTGAGCACAGCCCTGTGAGGAGAGGCTGAGGGAGCTGGGGTTGCTTAGCCTGCAGAAGGGGAGGCTCAGGGGAGACCTCATTGCTCTCTACAACTCCCTGAAAGGTGGTTGTAGCCAGGAAGAGTTGGTCTCTTCTCTCAAGCAACCAGCACCAGAACAAGAGGACACAGTCTCAGGCTGTGCCAGGGGAAGTTTAGGCTGGAGGTGAGGAGAAAGTTCTTCCCAGAGAGAGTTGTTAGCCCTTGGAATGTGCTGCCCAGGGAGGTGGTGGAGTCCCCATCCCTGGAGGTGTTCAAGGGGGGATTGGATGTGGCACTTGGTGCCATGGTCTAGTCATGAGGTCTGTGGTGCCAGGTTGGACTCGATGATCTGTGAGGTCTCTTCCAACCTTGGTGATTCTGTGATGCTGTGACACAAGCTGAGCTTTGAGGGTCCCTTCCAAACCAGTGCAGTCAGTGAGATCCTTGTGCATTCCCTGCGCCGTCTCCTGCTACAGAACATTGGATTACAGCTCGGCTGGCTGCCTTTGGGTGACCTACATCCTGCTCATCTGAGCTGAAAGATAATTTAGCAAATTGTGGTGTAAAAATACAGCCAAGATTAAAAAGAGCTGCTGGCTGTTTATCTGGGAGGGGAAAAGGCAGAAGCGAGCTCCTGGCATTTCTCTCTGGTATACTGGAAATAGCTGCTCTGAGCTCTGCTTGCTGTTTAGCTGCAGCTGCACATGGATCCACTCTGCCTTGCTGAGGCCACATCTGGACTGCTGGGTCCAGTTCTGGGCTCCCCAGTTCAGTCACCACGGAAAGTGGTGATTTTGTTGTCTGCTTTGGCCTTCAGTAGCAGAGTCCCTCAGGGATCAGTCCTGGGACCAGGCTTGTTCAACATCTCTGTGGGTGCCATGGACAGTGGCAGTGAGTGCAGCCTCAGCAAGGCTGCTGATGACACCAAGCTGTGTGGTGCAGCAGACAGCTGGAGGGAAGGGATCCAGCCAGAGGGACCTGGACAGGCTGGAGAGGTGGGCACAAGCCAACCTCAGGAGCTTCAACAAGACCAAGGGCAGGGTCCTGCAGCTGGGTCGAGGCCATCCCAGGCACAAATCCAGGCTGGGCAGGGACTGGCTGGGGAGCAGCCCAGAGGAGAGAGACTTGGGGGTGCTGGGGGAGGAGAAGCTCCCCAGGAGCTCTCAGGGTGCACTTGCAGCCCGGAAAGCCAAGCAGAGCCTGGGCTGCAGCAGGAGAAGTGTGGCCAGCAGGGCAAGGGAGGGGATTCTCCCCCTCTGCTCAGCTCTGCTGAGACCCCACCTGCAGTACTGCCTCCAGTTCTGGAGCCCCTCTGACAAGAGGGATCTGGAGGTGCTGGAAGGTGTCCAGAGCAGGGCCAGGAGGATGAGCAGAGGGCTGGAGCAGCTCTCCTATGAGGACAGACTGAAGGAGTTTGGGGCTGTTCAGTCTGGAGAAGAGAAGGCTCCCAGGTGACCTCATTGTGGCCTTCCAGGATCTGAAGGGGGCTCCAAGAAGTCTGGGGAGGGACTGCTCAGGATCTCAGGTAGTGCTAGGACTAGGGGGAATGGAATGAAGCTGGAGGTGGGGAGATTCAGGCTGGAGGTGAGGAGGAAGTTCTTCCCCATGAGAGTGCTGAATGGGTTGTGCAGGGAGGTGGTTGAGGCCCCATCCCTGGAGGTGTTTAAGCCCAGGCTGGATGAGGCTCTGGCCAGCCTGATCTAGTGTGGGGTGTCCCTGCCCCTGGCAGGGGGGTTGGGACTAGCTGACCCTTGTGGTCCCTTCCAACCCTGACTGATACTCTGATACTATGACACTAAGAGGGACAGGGACTTGCTGGAGGAGGCTCCAGCAAAGGGCTGCAAAGATGCTGAGGGCACTGGGACAGCTCTGTGATGGGGAAAGGCTGAGAGAATTTGGGGCTGCTTAGCCTGGAGAGGAGAGGGCTGAAGGGAGTTGCCATCAATGCTCATCAAAACTTAAAGGGTGGCAGGAGGATGGGGCCAGGCTTTTCTCAGTGGTGCCCAGTGACAGGACCAGAGCTAATGGGTACAGAATCGAGCACAGGAAGTTCTAAACACGAGGAGGAACTTCTTTAAGGGTGGTGGAGCCCCGAAGCAGGCTGCCCAGAGAGGTGGTGGAGTCTCCATCTGTGGAGAGAGTCAAAACTCACCTGGCTGTGTTCCTGTCTGACCTTCTCTAGGTGCTCCTGCTTTGGCAGGGGGGTTGGACTGGATGATCTCCAGAGGTCCCTGCCAACCCCTACTATTCTGTGACTCTCTGAATTCCTCTGGCTCCTCCTGAAGGATGTGCCTGACAGGGAGCCAAACCCACTGTGGCTCTGAGCAGCCTGATCTCGTGTGAGGGGTCCCTGCCCATGGCAGGGGGGTTGGAACTGGCTGATCCTTGAGGTCCCTTCCAACCCCAACAGTTCTGTGATTGCATTCAGCAGAAGGGCACTGAAATGAGGCCACTCTAAGACCCCATGATGATGATGATGATGATCATCATAACAACTCTGTGCTTGAGGCTTGCTGGAAAAAAACCTTGGCCTTTGCCAATTACTAAAGCAACAAAGAGGATTCTGCTGCCCCAGAGAGCTGCTGCTGGCTGCTGAGTAGCCATCCAGCTTCATTCTTCAAAGGGAAATGAATGTGCAGGGTGTTTGGGGTCAGGTTTTGGGGGTGAGCATGAAGTCACTGTCTGTGCCAGTATCAATGCCCCTTTCTCTGGGCTCTGCTTTACTGCACAGAGAGCCAACAGAGTTTCCATGGCAGTGTAAACACCAGCCACGCTCCCAGGAGTGAGTCACACGTGCTGCAGAGGAGGGAGAAAGTTCACTGTCTTCATCTGAACACAGCTGGGAGAGGAGGATTGTCTCACTTGAGAAGTATTTGATAAAGGCTCTGTAAAGCAGGACTGGTTCTGGATAATCCCAGGTCTGGGCAGAGAGGGAAGACAAATCCTGTGAAGCTAAAGGAGTAAGAGGAGGCAGGTGCTTGTTTGCAGCAGCAAGGTGCAAAGCTGCCATGAAGGTCTTCTTAGAAGCTGGGCACAAACCAGGACCTCTGGGAGCCAACACAAATCAGAGAATCAGAGAATGGCTGAGGCTGGAAAGGACCTCAGAGATCATTTCCTTCAACCTCCCTGCCGTGGGCAGGGACACCTCTCAGCTGCCTCATCCAAGCTGGCCTTGAACACCTCTGGGAAGGAGGCAGCCACAACCTCCCTGGGCAGCCTGTTCCAGAGTCTCACCACCCTTGTACTAAAGAACTTCTTGCTAAGATCAACTCCAAATTTGCTCTCCCTCTTCAAACCATTCCCCCTTGTTCTGTCTCTGGACACCCTGATGAAAAGTCCCTCTGCAGACCTCCTGTAGGATCCCTTCAGGTATTGGAAGGCAGCTCTCTAAGGTCCCCCTGGAGTCTTCTCCAGGCTGAACAGCCTCATCTCCCTCAGCCTGTCCTCATGGCAGAGGATCATCCATGAGCAGGTTTATCTCAGCCTTTCAAAGAGTTACAGCAAGAATTTACTTGTCCTGGATAAAAAGTTCCACAAAGAGAAGAGGCTGATAAACCTGTGGTGACTGCATAGTGCCCCTTGCTTCCTGGTGATGAGTGGTAGGAGGAGAGGAAATGGCCTCAAGGGGCACCAGAGGAGGTTTAGGTTGGATAGGATAGGGTAGGGTAGGATAGGATAGGATAGGGTAGGGTAGGGTAGGGTGGGGTGGGGTGGGGTGGGATGGGATGGGATAGAATTAACCAGGTTGGAAAAGACCTTTGAGATCATCCAGTCCAAGATCTCACCCAGCACCATCTGATCAACTAACCCATGGCACCAAGCAGCCCATCCAGGCTCTTCCTAAACACCTCCAGGGATGGGGACTCCACCACCTCCCTGGGCAGCACATTCCAAGGGCCAATCTCTCTTTCTATGAAGAACTTCCTCCTGACGTCCAGCCTAACCTCCCCTGGCACAGCTTGAGACTGTGTCCTCTTGTTCTGGTGCTGGGTGCCTGGGAGAAGAGACCAACCCCCACCTGGCTACAACCTCTCTTCAGGGAGTTGGAGAGAGCAAGAAGGTCTCTCCTGAGCCTCCTCTTCTCCAGGCTGAGCAACCCCAGCTCCCTCAGCCTCTCCTCACAGGGCTGTGCTCCAAACCCTTCCCCCAGCCTCATTGCCCTTCTCTGGACACCTTCAAGTGTCTCAATGTCCTTCTTAAACTGAGGAGCCCAGAACTGGACACAAATCCTTTCCCAGGACCTATTGTGCCTGCAGAGTCTCTAGATGAACTGTCTCAGGATCTCCAGAGGCTGCTGAGAGCAGGAGTGCTTCCTCTGGGTCTTGCTGCAAGCAAAAGCACAGCAATGCCATGGTGAAGCTGCAGATTCCTCTTGGCTGGGCTGCCACGTGAATGTCACCAATGTGAATTCAGGGCCTGAGAGCCACTGAGGTAAAATGAGGCCTGAAGGGTGAGGGCTGCTATTTATGCACTGACTCACAGAGGGTCAAAACCAAAGGTAGCATCACTGGCAGTTAAGATCTCATGTGGCAATAAGAGTTTAGAAACAAAACCTCTCACGAGATCAACTGAGAGAGCTGCAGGAGCTTGACCTAAACCACAGCTCCAGCAGTAAGGACCAAAACCAAAGGGAGAGGAACAATCAACCTGCCAGGCACGGTGTTGGGAGGCACTGAGATGGTTTGGAATCCATTCCACCCCCCCCCCAGCATCTGATGGAAGATGAAATACCTCCAAAGAGCAGCAGCAGCAGCAGCCTGAATGAAGGGGATGTGGCTGAATGTCTCATTACCAACATGCCACAGAGGAAGCTGTCTGTCTCCAGACCTGCACTCAGACCTCAGGGGAGGGGGAGGAAGGGGTGAGAAAAACAAAGACAGGGAGCAGTTGGTTGTGGTGCCTGATTTGGGCTGCTCTCTGCCCTTGCCCCGTGGGAACAGTCACTTCTGACTGCTCTTCCTTGCCTGTTCAAATCACATCAATTTCAAGGGGTTGCAGCAGGCTGCATGTAATCCAAGGTTTGTTGTGTCCAGGTGTCTTTGCCTGCCTCCTTTCCCAGATTTATCCAGAGGTAATTATCTCATGGTGGAGACTTCATTTCCCCTTGAGGACCAATGAGAATATCCACTTAAGAAAGTAACTGGAACTAACACAGGATGTGTGGGGATGGCTGTCCTGGTACCTCTGCTCTGGGCCACACTTCTTGTCTCTACCATCTGGTCTGTGTTGGAGCAAGGCCAGAGGAGGGCTACAAAGATGCTCCAAGGGCTGGAGCAGCTCTGCTGTGAGCACAGGCTGAGGGAGCTGGGGCTGTGCAGCCTGGAGAGGTGAAGACTCCAGGAGGACCTTAGAGCTGCCTTCCAGTACCTGAAGAGATCCTACAGGAAGGCTGCAGAGGGACTTTTCATGAGGGTGAGGCCAAGGGGGAATGGTTTGAAGCTGAGGGAGGGTAGGTTTAGATTGGATCTTAGGGAGAATTTATTCAGTATGAGGGTGGTGAGACTCTGGAATAGGCTGCCCAGGGAGGCTGTGGATGTCTCCTCCCTGGAGGTGGTCAAGACCAGGTGGAAGAGACTTTGGGCAGCCTAAGTCTAATTGAGAGGTGCCTCTGCCCGTGGCAGGGGTTTTGGAGCAGACAACCTCTGAGGCCCCCTCCCAACCTAACCCATTCTCTGATTCTGTGGCACAGGTAAACTCTCCCAAGCTGGATCTGCTCTGCTGTGTCCTCTCTTGGGTGGTGTGCAGACACTGACCTGAAAATCTCCTGCTCCTAAAAAACAATAACCCCTGAACAGAACCTGCCAGGCTTCTCCTCCCCCACCAGGAATATAAACATGAAGGATTTCCAAGGCATGACAAAGCCCTGTGGTACCCCAAAGCCATTAAAATTCATTTAGGCTGCTTGGCAATGGAAGAATAATGACACAGGGAATGTGCTTGTACAGTGGAAGCCACTGTTGAGACTTCCCAAATCCCATTGCAATGAATTGAAGCTGCATGTCCAGAGCCTCTGGACTGCTCTGACAATAAAAGCTGATATGCATAAAACCACCCCCATGATTTAAAGTAAGTGCTCCACAGAGGGTAGTAAGTAATGCACATACAACAGATTAACACACTTGGCCTTTGCTGGGGGGAATGCTCTGCTATTCATTTTGCCTCTTAAATCTTGTTTCTGCAAGCAGTACAGATGTGTCCCAGGCAGGGTTTAATGGGAGACTCATTTCTAGCATCAGGAGGGTGGAAGAAGGGGTCAGGGCAAAATGTCCCCACTGTTTCCTTACAGTGGGACAGCTGAGGGATGAGTGGGGACTCCCCAGACAGAGCTGCAGAGAATCTGGGCACCAATTGTCAGCAGGTTACTGACACTGGCAACTTGATCCATTTTGTCCTCCCCACCTTCTTTTTGTCCTCCCCATCCTCTTTTTCTCCTCCTCTTTTTGTCCTTCTCACCTTTTTGTCCTCCTCATCCTCTTTTTTCCTCCTCACCTCTTTTTCCCCTCCTCACCCTCTTTTTTCCCCTCCTCACCCTCTTTTTTCCCCTCCTCACCAATATTTCAACATTTGTACTCCTCAGCCTCTTTTTCCCCTCCTCACCCTCTTTTTTCCCCTCCTCACCAATATTTCAACATTTTGTACTCCTCACCCTCTTTTTTCCCTCCTCACCCTCTTTTTTTCCCTCCTCACCCACATTTTGTCCTCCTCACCCTCTTTTGCAGTCTCCTCCACCATTCCTTCACTGGCCTTCCTTCTCACGACTCCCTTTCATTCCCTCTACTTATTCTTCTTTGCTGCCCCTTCCCTCCTGTCCCCCTGCTACTGCTGGCCGTGTGCCTGCTTCCACCCTGCCCTGGGTTTGTCCAGGCCCTGAGCCCAGCTCCTCTGTGCGGTGCAGATTTACCTCTGGCTGCAGCTCTGTCCCTGGAGCTCACGGCCAGGCCTTCACCGCTCCACTTCCACTGTTTTTATCCTCTGTGGTCATCGTAAATCCAAGCTTTTGTGCTGTTCGTCAAAGACATGACCCGGGAAGCCTGAATTTCGTGCTGTTCATCGAACAGACCTAGAGACCCACAACAGGCTACGGCAGAGGTTTATCCTTCCCCGTCCGCGGGGCTGCTGTTGCACCACCACCACCATGAACTCTATCTGCGTGGATGAGCGCTCCTAGGGAGGTAACAGTCGGGAGTCACGGCCTCAGTTATTGCCACAAATAGGAAATAAGGGCTAAACTTGGTACAAACAACTTAACACCCCCCCCCGCCCCAGCAAACGTCCGAGGAGCCCGGCCGCACCCCCGCAACCCTCGGCCTGCCCCCAGCCCCGCCGGTCCCTACGGAGCCCTCCCGCTCCCGCCAGCCATCGCGGCGCCCCCTGGCGGCGCAGCACGGCGAGCAGCGCTGATTGGCTCAGTGCGCCTGCGTGGCGCGCGTTATATACGTCACAGGCAGGCGACGCCTCCCGCCGGCGCTTCCTTCCCTTCCAAGATGGCGGCGCCCGCGGACTCGCCGCCGCCGAGCGAGGGCCGGTTCCGCACGCGCGATGTGCTGATCCCCGGCGGCCCGTCCGACTTTGGGTCGCTGCTGCTGTCGGAGCCGGTGCTGGCCGGGCTGGAGGCGGCCGGGTTCCACAGGCCGTCGCCGGTGCAGCTGAAGGCCATCCCGCTGGGCCGCTGCGGGCTGGGTGAGCGGGCTTGGCCGGGTGAGGGGCTGGGCGCGACGCCGGGGCGGGGGGCACTCAGGGGCCTCTGGTGACCTCTGCGGTGGCTCTTTGCAGATCTCATTGTGCAGGCCAAGTCGGGCACTGGCAAAACCTGCGTGTTCTCCACCATCGCCCTGGACGCGGTGGTGCTGGAGAACCTCTCCACGCAGGTGAGTGCGCACCGGCCCGGCCCGCTCCGCTCCGCCGCCGCTGTGAGGAGGGGGCTTTGCACTTTGAGAGGGAATCGCATTTCCTCCTGGGAAAACAATGTTGTTGCCTCTGGCACGTGAAACGTGAAATCATCGTGACTCGAGGCAGGTTTGTACTGGTCAGAACCGTCCTGCAGCTTTCAAGTTTCATCCCTGACCCTCACAGATTCTGATCTTGGCTCCCACGCGAGAGATTGCTGTGCAGATTCATGCGGTGATCACCACTATTGGCATCAAGATGGAAGGCTTGGAGTGCCATGTCTTCATTGGAGGCACTCCTCTGAACCAGGACAAAACCAGGCTGAAGAAGTGCCACATAGCAGTTGGCTCCCCAGGTATGGGTGGGCTTTGCTTTGTGCTTCAAAAGCCACCTCACAGTGCAGGGATTGCTGCTCTTGGAGTCTGGGCTGGGTGTTTTATTTGTCATTAGTAGGGGATGGCCTCAAAGGCAGTGCCTGAGTCACTTAGGGCACGTGTTTTGAGTGAGATTATTCCAAACACCCCTTTTTAGAAAGCCTTTTGAAGTTATTTTGTGCAAGATAATGGAATTCATCCTCCCAGCCTCTCCATTAGTGTTCTCAAAGTTTCTTTCCCTGTTTTTTTGTTGACATGGAGGCCGAATCAAGCAGCTGATAGAGTTGGACTACTTGAATACAGCCAGTATCAGGCTCTTCATCCTTGATGAAGCAGACAAGCTCCTAGAAGAAGGCAGCTTTCAAGAACAAATCAAGTGAGGAAAAAAAAACCCATCTGTCTCTTATCTACTTACTCATCAGATAAATATTTGTGAGTCATTGCCCTTTCTTTGTCTCTCAGCTGGATTTACTCTTCACTGCCAGCCAATAAGCAGATGCTTGCTGTCTCAGCTACTTACCCTGAGTCACTGGCTAATGCTTTGACCAGATACATGAGGGAGCCAACATTTGTGAGGTTGAACCCCACTGACCCAAGCCTCATTGGTAAGCAGAAGTTCATTTGTAGTGACACTGTTGTCAGGAGATTAAGAGGAGTATGCTGAAAAACCCAGAGTCACAGAATGGGTTGGGTTGGAAGGGACCTTGAAGGTCATCCAGTTCCAACCCCCCTGCCATGGGCAGGGACACCTCCCACCAGCCCAGGCTGCTCAAGGCCTCATCCAGCCTGGCCTTGAACACCTGCAGGAAGGGAGCATCCACAACCTCTTTGGGCAACCTGTTGCAGTGTTCCACCACCCTCACTGCAAAGAGTTTCTACCTCATGTGCACTCTCACATTCTGTTCTTCATCCCCTCCACAGGTCACTCATTTGTGAAGCATTTATTCCCACTGCTGATATGTTCATCAGTGATAAACTCTAACTTTCTGTTGCTTTCTCTAGCTGTTCCAAACATATTAGCCAAAAGGAAAATATGCCCTGGAGGCTCTTGTTTGACATGTGAACACATCTGCTATGAGAACAGGGTGAGGGAGCTGGGGTTGTTCAGCCTGGAGATGAGGAGGCTCCAGGGAGACCTAATAGCAGCCTTCCAGTGCCTGCTATTTGTGTCACAAGTTTGTGGCTTCACCTAGACCTTAGCTGTGTGGTTTGCAAAGGTGATGGCAATGTGAGGTTGTGCTTCTTAGGAGGATTTTGTTGCAGCACTTCAATGTTCAAATGGAGGCTGCTGTAGGAGGTGCCCTTGGGGAGCTGCAGTAGCAGGAGGAGGAAGTTCTTCCCCATGAGAGTGGTGAAGCCCTGGAATGGGTTGTGCAGGGAGGTGGTTGAGGCCCCATCCCTGAAGGTGATTAAGAGCAGGCTGGATGAGGCTCTGGCCAGGCTGATCTAGTGTGGGGTGTCCCTGCCCATGGCAGGGGGGTTGGAACTAGATGATCCTTGTGGTCCCTTCCAACCCTGACTGGTACTATGATACTATGAAGTGTCCCTGCCCAGGGCAGGGGGTTGGAACTGGATCATCTTGGAAGATCCCTTCCAACCCAAACCATTCTGTGGTTATTGCTCTCTTGTAACACCCCTGAGACTGAACACCTCTGCTGCAAGGACAGGCTGAGGGAGCTGGGGTTGTTCAGCCTGGAGAAGAGAAGGCTCCAGGGAGACCGAAGGGGAAGCCTTCCACTACCTGAGGGGAGCTACAGGAAGACTGCAGAGGGACTGTTTGCAAGGGCAGGATGAGGGCTAAGAGTTGAGAATTAGAGAGGAGGAGCTTTAGGTTGGATGTGAGGAACAAGCTCTGCACCATGAGGGTGGAACAGGTTGCCCAGGGAGGTAGTTGAGGCTCCATCCCTTGGTGATATTCAAGGTGAAGCAGGACAAGGCTCTGAGCAGCCTGACCTAGTGGAGGATGTCCCTGCTGACTGCAGGGGGCTTGGACTGGATGAGCTTTGGAGGTCCCTTCCAAGCCAAACATTTCTCTGAGTGTTTGATGAGATGAGGTCTGTGCTTTAGCTGCAGTGAGTGGTGCTGGCAGCAGCCTGGCACTGTGTCTCTTGTTACTGGAGACCTTTAATTTGGTGGTGGTCCTGGTTTCCCCCTCAGGGCTGAAGCAGTATTACAAGATGGTGAATTCCCATCCACTTCCCCACAAAACATTTGAGGAAAAAACCCAGCACCTGCAGGAGCTCTTCAGCAAGATTCCCTTCAATCAAGCCTTAGTCTTCTCCAATCTGCACAGCAGGTAATAAATGGGAGCTCACATCTGTGGAGGGCATGTTCAGAAGCTGTGGTGTTCCTGTCATGGAATCAGTAAGGCTGGAAAAGACCTCAGAGAGCATCAAGTCCAACCTGGCACCACAGACCTCATGGCTACTAGACCATGGCACCAAGTGCCACATCCAATCCCCTCTTGAACACCTCCAGGGATGGGGACTCCACCACCTCCCATGGCCAATCTCTCTTTCTGGGAAGAACTTTCTCCTCACCTCCAGCCTAAACCTCCCCTGGCACAGCTTGAGACTGTGTCCTCTTGTTCTGGTGCTGCTTGCCTGGGAGAAGAGACCAACCCCCACCTGGCTATAACCTCCCTTCAGGGAGTTGCAGAGAGCAAGAAGGTCTCCCCTGAGCCTCCTCTTCTGCAGGCTAAGCAACCCCAGCTCCCTCAGCCTCTCCTCCCAGGGCTGTGCTCCAGACCCCTCCCCAGCCTCATTGCCCTTCTCTGGACACCTTCAAGTCTCTCAATGTCCTTCTTCAATTGAGGAGCCCAGAACTGGACACAGGACTCATGGTGTGGCCTCAGCAGTGCTGAGCACAGGGCAGAATGAGCTCCCTGCTCCTGCTGGCCACACTGCTCCTGATGCAGGCCAGGATGCCATTGGCCCTTTTGGCCAGCTGGGCACACTGCTGGCTCCTGTTCAGGCAGCTGTCAACCAGTACTCCCAGGTCCCTCTCTGCATGGCTGCTCTCCAGTCAGGGATGAGCTTACACAGAGCCTCTGAGGTCTCAGGGCAGTTTGCTCATTCCAGATCTGAGGAATAAAGGGGAGTAAAGGAATTCTTGAGCATGAAGGCATCTCAGACACAGCAGAGCACAGTGAGGCCTGATGGCCTCTTGTCCTTTTCCATCTGTAAGGCAACTCTTGAGGACCTAAAGGTGGGAGTGACACTTTGGGGCTGTATCCCATGGCTGTGTGGAGCAGCCTGTTGAGAAGTGCCCCATGGGGTTTTTCGATCTGCAGGTCTCAGTTCTCACTTTGTGTCTTCTGGCAGGGCTCAACATCTGGCTGAGATCCTGACCTCCAGAGGCTTTCCTGCTGAGTGCATTTCAGGTAAAGCTGTGGCAGACTTCCTGGTTGTGTTCAAATTGTGCATAAATGTGACCTAAGGAGGAAGATTCATCTTGAACCCTGGCTTGCAAAGCCTCTGGTGAAATAACTGAAGAACAGCCTTTGAATCTTTGGGGGCTCTTCAGGGCCTCAGGATTAGCTTTTACATTGATGACCTTCCCTGCTTTCCACCTTACTTGTGCATCACTTTTGTGCTTCTAGGCAACATGAATCAGAACCAAAGGCTTGATGCTATGGCTAAGCTGAAGCAGTTCCACTGCAGAGTCCTGATTTCCACAGACTTGGTGAGTCAGTGTTGTACAGCATAGCATGGGATGGCTTAGGTTGGAAGTGACCTCAGGGATCATGAACTCCAACCTCCCTGCCATGGACAGGGCTCTGAGGATGAGCAGAGGGCTGGAGCACCTCTCCTATGAGGACAGACTGAGGGAGTTGGGGCTGTTCAGTCTGGAGAAGAGAAGGCTCCGAGGAGAACTTATTGTGGCCTTCCAGTGTCTGAAGGGGGCTCCAAGAAAGTTGGGGAGGGACTTTTGAGGGTGCCAGGGGGTGCTGGGACTGGGAGGAATGGAACAGAACTAGAAATGGGGAGATTCAGACTGGATGTCAGGAAGAAGCTCTTCCCCAGGAGGGTGGTGAGAGACTGGCACAGGTTGCCCAGGGAGGTGGTGGAAGCCTCCTGCCTGGAGGTGTTTGCAGCCAGGCTGGATGTGGCTGTGAGCAACCTGCTGTGGTGTGAGGTGTCCCTGCCCATGGCAGGGGGGCTGGAAGTGGCTGAGCCTTGAGGTCCCTTCCAACCCTGTCAATTCTGTGATTCTATGACAGGGACACCTCTCATCTAGACTCAAGGCCCCACCCCTGGAGATACTCAGGGCTGGGCTGGACAGGGCTGTGAGCAGCCTGACCTGGGGGAGGATGTCCCTGCTGACTGTGGGGCGGGGTTGGACTTCCCACCCAACCCAAACCATTCTCTGTTGTATTTAAAGACCTCTTCAGCCACTCAGTTTTCTGTTCCCCTTTCTCTCCTTTGGGTTTTTTCCCCTGAAGACCTCTCGTGGGATTGATGCTGAGAAAGTGAACCTGGTGATCAACCTGGATGTGCCTCTGGACTGGGAGACCTACATGCATCGCATTGGCAGGGCCGGGCGCTTTGGTAAGAGCTGTCCAGTGGAGCTCTGGAGCTTGCCCTATCCTCCCTGGCCCTCTTGGGGGGGTTAACCACACTTCTGCTGTGTGGCACAGGAACTCTAGGCCTGGCTGTGACCTTCTGCTGCCGTGGAGAGGAGGAAAACATGATGAGGAAGATTGCTCAGAAGTGTAATCTTCAGCTTCTCCCTCTGCCAGGTATGCTCTGCCCTGTGAAGGCAGCTGCTTGTGGTGGTGGTTTTCTGCTCTTCAGAGCTGCAGGCCAGCCCCCCAGGGAGCTGATGTGGTTTCTGTGCTGGAGTTGCTTTCATTTGATGCAGTTTCTTCATGCTGCAGGCTAAGGAGTGCTGCTGTGACTGCTGTGGCTCTAGGAAGCCATCGCTTCCTCTAGGAAGTGATAGCAAATGAGCTTAGTGGAGGGCTGTGGATAGGAGAGGAGCTCTGCATCCAGGTGGTGCTTCAGCACCTGCATGACTCCTTGAATTCCCAAAACTCCAGTGTGGAGCCTTGCTCAGGCTGTGAGATGCAGTAGGAGAAGGAAGGGACAAGATTTGCTGCCCTTGCTTTGCCAGGAGCTGCTCTGCTGGCAGTGTAGCATTTGGCATCTTGCACTGACTCTTTTGTTTAGCTGTCCAATTAGGATGTGACAAATGGGTGACAGGGACAATATAAAGCACAGGGGCACTGCTCTTTGTCTTCTTCAGCTTTTCTGCTGTCTTCCTTGAAGAGGATGTTCTGGCTCTGTGTTCTTTCAGCACTTGCAGGAGGGTCAGGTTGTAGCTCTAACTAAATGTGCCTGACCCCTTTTCTCCAGCTGTGCAAAGCTTTGCTTTGATGCTTGCTTGGGTCCTGGAGGGGAGGATGCACTGAGCTGAGTGCCTGATTTGTTTGCCTTTTGTGCAGAGCCCATCCCTCCTGGACTGATGGATCAGCTGGAAGATGGGGAGGTAGAAGTGAAGCCTGTTACCCAAACAGGTGCCTCAGTGACTTCTGCCCCTGGGGTCTCAGACCAGAGGAACCTGTACTGCAAAAGAGTGTGCCAGAGGCACCTCAGCCCCTTCCTGAGCTTCCAGGTGATAAATGGAAGCCAGAGAAGCCTCTGAAACACAAGCAGATGAAAAAGTGCACAAATGCTGCAAAGAGAGAAGAGAGGAGTAGAAAGCCTCAGACCTCCAGCTGCCACATGGAGCAGAGGAGTCGAGTCAGACCTGTGACCAGGGCAGATGGACCACAAAATGCTCAGGCTGCAGAGGAGGAGACCTTAAAGAAAAATCTTCCTAGAATTCCATGCTTGTCTTCTTTCAAAACCCAACCCAGCAGTCCCTGGAGCTTCTCAGGGCTTGTTGAGGACTATGAGTACTTCATCAAAGAAGGGCTGGAGAGAGAGGTTGAAATAGTAAGAAGTTACTCAGGCCCAGGAGAGCGAAGCGAGCTCCCCGGAGATGAGGTGGAGTGCAATACCGAGATGGCAGTGAATGGAGCTGTGTCTGGTGACAGTGACAGCTTGGGCAGCTCCAGGGCATCCTCCAGCAGCAGGGAGAGCAACTCCTGCTCCGAGGCCTCTTCAGACACGGAGGAGAGGAAGGCTGTGCCCGCAGCCCAGCGGGGTCCGGCAGCCTTCCACCCTGCACCAGAGAAGCCTCGGGAGCCATCGCCAGCCCCAAAGCAAAACCAGGTGAAGAAGAAAGTTGGGAGCCCAAATGCCAAATCAAAGAAGAGCCATTCCCATCAGCCCCCCAGGCCAGCTGCCACCAGGCAAAGGGAGGACAACTGCTCCTGCAGCTCCTGGCCTTACAGTGTCCCCCCTGCGACCTGGAACTGCAAAAGCCCCTGGGAGCACTACTACCAGGGGTGGCTTAGCTACTATGCTTACTACAGGAGTTACAGAGAGTTGAGCTGGAGGTATGCCTGCCACTTCAACAAGGTCTACTTTCAGGAGCTGCTTGAAAGTGGTGACTGATGTGCTGGCAGCTGAGGGTTTGGCTGCTTGGCACAAGGGAGGGCCGTGGCAGCAGACCTGCTAGTCCACAAGTCCCCTGCCAAAGAGACACTGGTTTGGGATTGGAGGCACGTGGCTTCTTCCTAACCCCACCCTGTGTCCAGGTCAATGTTGATGATGTTGCAAGTGGTTGGTAATAAAAATGAGTTAAAAGGCCCCAGGGTGGTCAGTTGCAGTGCTTGCAATCCAGAGGATAAAGAGGAAGAGAGAAGGCAGCCACTTAATGTGAGAAGAGAGGGGGGAGGGGGGAAAACCCACAACCCAACCCTGGGTTTATTTGCTTGGTTTGTCTCTTTGGGGTGAAGGTGGAGTGACCCTGGGACTCAGTCTGCTTGGAGTTGGAGATCATTCCCTAAGTCTCTATTTAAACCCCAGTTAAGTGGCAGTGTGACTCCTGCATCTCAAGGCCTCTACTGCTAACTGAAGAGCAGTTAATTAACATCACATAACTAACATTTCTCTAGCTGGGTGTGTGGCAAGCTGTGCAGTGGAGGGTGCTTTAATTATGGAGAGAATGGGAAGCAATCATAGCTGGCTTGGCCTGTCCCTCTGGGGGCAGCAGCATCAGACCTGCCACACTTACAGGGAAGGTTTAATTAGCAATTCCTGCTTTAAACTAACTGCTGGCTCCTGCTTGCCTCGCACTGCTTTGTCTGGAGCTGTTCTGAAGCAGGTAAAGATTGGAGTCCTGGCTGCCTTAGGGGCATGGATGCTGGGATGGTGGAGTGCTAGCTTTGAAGCTTCACCCTCATAGCTCTGTTTGGGAGCAGAGAGAGAAGCTTCTGCAGTCTTTGCTTCCTCTCCAAGCTCCCCTGAGCAGGCAGAGTCTGGTGGTGTCTTGTTTGGTTTTGTCTTGAGCTTTCTTTTGGTGGAAGCTCTGCTTCCTACCTCCTCTGATCTGCATTTCCAAGGAGGCTTGCATCCTTCCTTTGAAGTGGATGTCTTCAGGGATGCTTGATTGCTCCCCTGCAGCAGCTTCCACCTTCATGGTGAGCACTACCCCAACCTTTCACTCGGCTTCATCAATCCTTCCCTGCCAAATTCCCTCTGCAAGCCCTATGCTGTCCCTGGCAGCACTTCCCACCTCGCTGGGGAGTGGTGGCCCTGAGCAGAATCACAGAGGGTTAGGGGTTGGCAGGGACCTCCAGAGATTGAGTCCAAGCCCCCTGCCAAAGCAGGATCACCCAGGGTGGGTCACACAGGAGCACATCCAGCTGGGGTTTGAAAGTCTCCAGAGAAGGAGCCTTCACCACCTCTCTGGGCAGCCTGCTCCAGGGCTCCAGCACTCTCACAGTGAAGTCTCTCCTTGTGTTGAGGTGGAACTTCCTGGGCTGCAGCTTGTACCCATTGCTCCTCTTATTACAGAGCACCATGGAAATAGAACCTGGCACCTTCATCTTCCCACCCACCCTCAGATACTGAGAGGCTTTGATAAGGTGTCCTCAGCCTTCTCCGGACTAAACAGCCCCAGGGTGCTCAGTCTTCTACAGCTCTCCTGCAGAGCAGGGAGAGGACTGATTTAGCTCATGAGTGGCAGAGAAATGGAGCACGGGGTCCTGTCTTGGTGTCCCCACAGCTGGGGCAGTGGTGGCCTCTGGTGGGTGTCAGCCTCTACTGCAGGAGAGAAGCTGGCTGCTGGCTCTGCTGGGCCGCGCTGCTCCCCTCAGCAGTGCTAATTTGTTCCTCAAGCACTCTGAAAGCTTAACCTGCTTAAGTGACACTTTCTGATGGGGTTAAGATGAGCTCAGCTCTGCCTGAGTTGTGGGGACAGGAGGAGCCCCTGGCTGCAAGACTTTGGCCTGCAGAGAGTTGCCAAGATGAGATTGAAGGCCAGGCTGGATGTGGCTGTGAGCAACCTGCTCTAGTGTGAGGTGTCCCTGCCTGTAGCAGGGGGGGTTGGAACTGGATGGTCTTTGAGGTTCCTTCCAACCCTTAACAATTGTATGATTTGAAATAAAGACCCAAGCTGTGCTCTCCAAATCTCAGAAATGCCTCAGCAAGAGGAGGAGTTTTCTGCCTGTACCTTGTTTTGTTGTTCCCTGCCTTGCTGCATTTGTGTCACAAATCTGGGGCTTCACCTGGACCTGAGCTGTGTGGTTTGCAAAGGTGATGGCAATGTGAGGTTGTGCTTCTAAGGAGGATTTTGTTGCAGCACTTCAATGTTCAAATGGAGGCTGCTGTAGGAGGTGCCCCTGGGGAGCTGCAGTAGCAGGAGGTGTCCCTGCCCAGGGCAGGGGGTTGGAACTGGATCCTCTTTAAGATCCCTTCTAACCCAAACCATTCTGTTGTTATTGCTCTCTTGTAACACCTCTGAGACTGAACACCTCTGCTGCAAGGACAGGCTGAGGGAGCTGGGGTTGTTCAGCCTGGAGAAGAGAAGGCTCCAGGGAGACCGAAGGGGAAGCCTTCCACTACCTGAGGGGAGCTCCGAAGGGGAAGCCTTCCACTACCTGAGGGGAGCTACAGGAAGACTGCAGAGGGACTGTTTGCAAGGGCAGGATGAGGGCCAAGGGTTGAGAATTAGAGAGGAGGAGCTTTAGGTTGGATGTGAGGAACAAGCTCTGCACCATGAGGGTGGAACAGGTTGCCCAGGGAGGTAGTTGAGGCTCCATCCCTTGGTGACATTCAAGGTGAAGCAGGACAAGGCTCTGAGCAACCTGACCTAGTGGAGGATGTCCCTGCTGACTGCAGGGGGCTTGGACTGGATGAGCTTTGGAGGTCCCTTCCAAGCCAAACATTTCTCTGAGTGTTTGATGAGATGAGGTCTGTGCTTTAGCTGCAGTGAGAGGTGCTGGCAGCAGCCTGGCACTGTCTCTCTTGTTACTGGAGACCTTTAATTTGGTGGTGGTCCTGGTTTCCCCCTCAGGGCTGAAGCAGCAGGACAAAGCTCTGAGCAACCTGATGTCCCTGCTGACTGACTGCAGGGGTGGGGGGGGGTTGGTCTGGATGCCCTTTGGAGGTCCCTTCCACCCCCAAACCATTCTGTGCTTCTATCTGAATGCATCTCGAGCAGCTCAGGGCCAACACCCAACCAGCCCTCCAGGAGGCTAACCTCCCAGCAGTTGTTGCAGAAGAAATCTCCAGCCTCCTCTTGGTTATTTGTGGCACATACTCTGTTTAATCCAGATTGGATACATCAGGTACAGCAGTGGCACAAGACTCAATACTGTAAATGATATACAAGTTTCAACATATGCACTACAAGTCCAAAAGAAGACGACAGGAAACTTGGTTCTTCTAAGGAAGTTGGTCTCGAATGAAGCTACCTGCAGCTGCATACAGTACATCTTGGGATCTGTCCTCTGATGTTGGTAAGCAAAGCCCACTCATAAGTGTGAAAAAGAGAAAACCAAATCGGGTTTGGGAGCCTCTCCTAACATAGAACTACCCCAGGAAAACACCATTGCAGTGCAATGCCTCCGGGGGCCTGGCAGAACCAGGCCCTCCCAGAAGAGCTCCCTCGGGCTGGGGAGCCTGGGGCAGCTCCCAGGTGGCCTTGGGGTTGGGGTTTGGTGGTCACCTCCCCCCCACCCCCAGCTGGGTGAGGCCTGGGAGTGGTGCTAGCTGGAGCCAGGGTGGAAGGAAACGTGCACACAGATACACACAGAGCAACAGAGCCTTGGGCTGAGAACAGAACTCGGGGAGGGCTTTGCACCAGCTCTTGGTCCCCTGGGCTTTTGACTGCTGCCACCTGAAATCCTCCTGGCACAGGTTTTTGTGGTCTGAGCAGGAGGTTGCAGAACTTCTCTGTGTTCTGGAAGGGCTTTCTCCACATTTCCCTGCGGTGGTCAGGAACTGAGCTTCACCTCTCGGTGAAGGAGGAGGGATTAAATACTACCCAGCCTGCATAAAGGGCAAAGAGAGGGGAAATGGCTTCTGTGAGGTCACTGAGGGACTCATCAAGACAACCAGGGGTGGAATGCAGCTTCCTGATGCTCAGGCTCCCAGCTCTAAGCAGCCTGCAGTCTGCCTTGTGCTTGCTCTTAAAAGGTTTGGAAAGATTAAATCACTCTGAAGAGTGTCTGTGGCATCAGCCAACGTGAAAACTGAAAGCTTCAGCTCTGAAGTCACCTGTCTAGGGCAGTGGCCTGAAGTGTTGGAGAGAGAGGGGGAAACAAAAGTGATTTCAAACCCAAATCAAATCAATTCAGATGTATTTGAGGGGTAAATTATGTGACAAAGGTCTAAACATCTCCCAAGGGAAGCAGTGGATTCCCCTACACTGAGCAGATCTAAGGCTCAGCTTGACAGGGTGCTGGGCCAGCTCCTTTCCAGCCTGGAGCAGGTGATCCCTGGGGGGTCTCTTCCAACCTGGCATTCTGTGCTTGTTCCCCTAACTTAAAGCAGAATTAAGCCTTGAGCTGAGAGCTGCTGCTCTCCAGGAGCCACCTGGAAATGCTGACTGTGAAACTCTGACCTGGGTGGGGGAGAAAGATGGATGGCAGGATCCAAGGGGCGCTGTGAGCCATCAGTGGAATGTGATTTCTTTTCTGTGGCCTGAGTTTGCTGCGTGAGACAGGTGAAACCCCAACAGATTTACAACCTCTGGGAGGCAAAGCAAAGGATTTGCAGAGCTTGCTCGGTGTGATTTCGGTGCCCACCCCTGAAGCTGTCTGCTGTGGAAGTGATGAATGCAGTGTGTTAGCAGCCTGCCTTGGGTTAAGCAAGCAGCAGTGAGGCAGGTTGAGTGCTTCTGGCCAGCTGTAAAGAAGGATTCCCAATGAAGTGAAGAAGAATCCCCAGTTAATGTGAGTCCCCATTCAAGCCACTGTGTGTTGAGGTGATTTGTTTTTTGCCACCCCCCTCCCCCAGTCCACTCCTTAGTCACAGTTATTTGACAGGCAAAAAGTAGCCTTTGGGAGAAGAATTTGCTGTAGGGGAGGGATAGAAAACTTCCTGCTTTGTAGGCAGCTGCTGTGCTGCATGGAAAGGAGAATGATTGCCAGGGTGTGAGGGAGTAGCGTGGCAGTGAGAGAGGAGAAAATGAGGAGAGAATTATGGCTGGGGGAGGGGGAGGGGGAAAAATCCTTGAAGTTGAGATCAATTAGCCTGGAATAAACTCTCCAGGGAAGCTGAGGGAGTCCTTTCCTTGGAGAATTTCTCATCTGCTCTAGAGGAAGCAATGCAATGAAGTGCAGTGAAGGAGCTGGTGGGCAGAGGATGGATGGCATTGCTTAAGCTGATTTTGGTCTAACCAAGATGTGTTGCTTGTGGCCTCTTCTTCCTGGGTCTCCTTAAGGCTCTGAAAGGGAGGAAAAGGGAAGTAAACCACAGCTCTCAGAGCAGCTGGAAGCCAAAGCCTAGGTGTGGGAAGAGGGTTCTCATCATTCTTTGCCAATTGGGTGTGATTCCTTCTATTAGCAGCCTGCTGCCAGGTGAGAAGAGAGCAAATCTATTAATAGAATCTGCTGGAAAAGTGTGAAAATGATGGTTCCCCCCACCCCTCAGAGAAGGCTTTGGAAAGAAAACAAAGGGAGGGGGTGGTGGTGAAAAATAAAAGGGAAAGATGCTGCTCCCTCGGTCTTTTTAATACTGCTCTAAGAATCCCCTTCCTCCTGCCCTTTGTACCAATCATCTGGGGCTGTTTATCAGTTTCTCGATGAATTGCTCTAAACCCATGGAAAAAAAGTTGCAAGGAATCAGGGGCAGGAGAAGGCTTTGGGACCGCCAGCAGGGGCTGGAGGGTCCTTCACGGAGCTCTTTTGTGCCATCTGCTTTCGGAGAGGTGGCAGGGCTGGAACCTACCTATCTTTCGTGTGGTTCTCCTCCTAGAGGTAGCTCCCCCCCACCCCATGAGGAAACCTCTCCCCTATGCCTTAAGGCCGGCCAGCATGGAGGGGCCTGTGCTGGTTTTGTGTCCCCGTGGATGTCTGCAGGGCCCTGGGCACTGAGGGGGGTGCTGGTAGGGCAGGGCAGCCCTGGGGACTGCTGCAGAGGATGCTCCAAAGCCTTCAGCTCAAGAGGTGGCTCAAGGATTTTCAGGAGTGGTTTGGCCTTATCTCTGCAGTGGTTTCTAAGCTGCTGTTTGATGACTACAAAGAGCCTTGCAGTTAGTGGAGCCGAAGGCCTCCCTTGCCGGCAGTGGCTGCAGGGCGCTTCCCATCTTGGTGCCAGCACTTCCCTGCGGGCTGGGTGCAGGATGCTGAGCTGTGCCTCACCCAGCAGGGAGGTGGTGGTGAGGGATTCTTGTCTTTGCTGTTGCAGTCAAGGGCCCAGAGCTCCTGTGGCCAGGCTGGAGCTGTGCTGGGCAATCCAGGGAGGTTTTGAAGCAGCGTGCTTTCAAGTGCTTGCAGAGGCATTACTGTGCCTGCTTCAAACCAGGGTGTAAAGGGAGCTAATGCCTCCATCAAACACTTTTAGCCCTCTTCCTCTAGGCTCAGGCTTCCTAATTTTGTCTCTTTCTCCTCTTACAGTCAGTGCTGAGGTTCTGACTGCATGGGGCAGCACCTGTCTAGTTAATGGCAG
>JAAWVA010000041.1:5170661-5213950 GCA_015227895.2 Colaptes auratus | reverse complement strand
CCTGAGCAGCAAATCACCATATCACAGTACAACAGAACTTGGAAAGGACCTCAAGAGATCATTGAGTCCAACCCCCCTGCCAAAGCGGGATCACCCAGGGTAGTCTGCACAGGAACTCATCCAGGTGGGTTTTGAAAGTCTCCAGAGACTCCACAACCTCTCTGGGCAGCCTGCTCCAGTGCTCCATCACCCTCACTGTAAAGAAGTTTCTCCTCATGTCGAGGTGAAATCTTCTATGCTCAAGCTTGAACCTGTTGTTCCTTGGCTTGTTACTGCTCACCACCAAAAAGAGCTTGGCCCCCTCCACTTGACACCCACCCCTCAGCTGTTTATACTGACTCCCTGGGCAGCCTGCACCAGCATTTCACCACCCTCACTGTAAAGACCTTCCTCCTAATGTCCAAGAAGGAGAGGAACCAAAGGCACTCCCAGCCCTCCCCCCTCCCGGCAAGAGCATCCAATGGGCTACAGGCCCTTGCGAGGTTTGCCGGCAGCGGCCGGGGGCCGGAGCCCGCTGCCTGTACCTTGTGGTGAGCGAGGGCTGCTCGCTGCACTGGATGTGGATGGTGCTGAGCTCCTGCATGCTGCGCAGGCGGGTGGCTGGCACGCTGGAGTTGGGCAGGTGAGTGGTCTTCTTGCTGCGGCGGGAGCAGCAGGAGGTGGTCAGGCCGTGGTGGCTGGACAAGGAGGGGCTCCGGGAGGAAGGGTAGTTCTGCATCGAGCTCTCCATGCAGTTCTGCTCGAACAGCTGCTCGTCTATGAACTCGTGGTTCTGGCAGGGAAGGGGGGAAGAGAAACAGTCATTACCCTCTGGTGACACCAACAGCTGTGGCCCAACAGCAGTTTGTTGCCAGTGGTACCTTTTGCTAGGCTGGGGGGAGGGGGGAGACGTGCCAGCCCCTGTCTGTGTGACATCTTCCCTGCCTCTGTGCCTGAAAACCTTGGCACGAGGCAGACGGTGAAAGGAAGGACTCTGCCCCTTCACTCACTGCAACCGAGAGGGGATTTGCCTCTCCTCCATCGGTAGGGATGTAAGAGAAGCTGTTGCAGTGACCAAAGCAGGACAGTCCACCAGTGCTGCCTTGCTTACCTAGGCTGAGGTGGTTACTAGGTCGTGTTGGCATCTCCTTTCATTTTTGTGTCTGGATTCCAAAGGTGGCTTCCAAAAGTCTGCAGTGCCACGCAGTTGTGAAGCCCAGGAGGAGACTCATGCTCCTTTTGCTTTGTGCTTGGGGACAGGACTGTGTTTGGGTGATCCCTGGCCTGCAGCTTAGTTGCAGGACGTTGCTGCTGTTGGGTTCCACAGCATCCCTGCAACTCACGGAGTGGGAGTAGCCCAGGAGGAGACTCATGCTCCTTTTGCTTTGTGCTTGGGGACAGGACTGTATTTGGGTGATCCCTGGCCTGCAGCTTAGTTGCAGGATGTTGCTGCTGTTGGGTTCCACAGCATCCCTGCAACTCACGGCCGTGGGAGCCCAGGAGGAGACTCATGCTCCTTTGCTTTGTGCTTGGGGACAGACTGTGTTTGGGTGATCCTGGCCTGCAGCTTAGTTGCAGGACGTTGTGCTGTGGTTCCACAGCATCCCTGCAACTCACGGAGTGGGAGTAGCCCAGGAGGAGACTCATGCTCCTTTTGCTTTGTGCTTGGGGACAGGACTGTGTTTGGGTGATCACTGGCCTGCAGCTTAGTTGCAGGATGTTGCTGCTGTTGGGTTCCACAGCATCCCTGCAACTCATGGAGTGGGAGCAAACACAGCAGGGGAGAGTGGGAAGGAAACAGGGAAAGGAAATTCAGAAAGCTGAAACTGTAAAGAGCTTTTGTGCTAAGGAGCAAGAAAACCTGCAAGAAAGAACTCTTCTCTGTGTGTGTGTGTGTGTGTGTGTGTGTATCAACACCCAAGTGGTTCTAGTGAACATCCTTTATCCAGTCCCTGTCAGCACCAGAGAGGATGGGAAACAAAAGCAGCCAGGGTGAAGGCAGCCATCGGTTTTCGGTGGAACAACCAACAGCTCCCCCAGGAGACGAGCACCGGGGAGCCAGAAAGAGCCACGTGCACAAACTCCCAAGGACAAGACCAGGGACGAGAGAGGAAGCAAAACACTCTCCAGACATGTCACAGAGACCACAGAGAAAACCACAGATTGAATTAAAAAGGAAATACCTTGATGGTGGAAGTTCGTACAGATAACAGGGGATCATCCACAAGATAGGACAATCCCTACGGGACAACATGCCAACAGAAGATAAAAACACAATTCATTGTCCATTCCAGCATTCAGAACCTCAGTTCCCAGCTCTGCATCTCTTGCCTCAGCATTCCAGCTCAAGTTTGAAATGGGCAATGAGACCCTCTCCTCCCCAAACCTTGCCCGAAGCAGACCCCTTTGTTCCTTCCTTCCTTCCCTCTCCCACTTTACTTCATTCTCCCGTGGTTGGATCTTTTGAGAGCTGAAGGCAAAGGGAAGCAAAGGTCCAGCTGCTGATTCATGCACACAGCCAATTGGAATTGCACTGCCTTTGGGTCTGGGCTCGGCTCATCCTCTGTGAAGCCCAGAGGAAGGTTTGGGTTGAAGGGCTGGATTCAGTGTGCCAGCACGTGGAGAAAACATGGCATGGGAATGGCCATGCTCACCCTGGGAGCTGGAAGGAGTGGCAGAAAGCTCCTCTGGCTTGAACAAGCTCCCTCTGCCCTGGGGAGATGACAAAGTAACCTCCCTGGTGGCCCTCAGAAGCACTCGAGGGTCGCTTTGTCATCTGACACAGCAGCCTGGTGAGCCATTCACAGCCATGCACTCCTGTGCTGGTGCTGGCCACAGACACCAGGACCATAAATCATCTGCTTGGAGAACCCTTCAGCCTGGTCTAAGGAGAGGTGAATTGCCCATTGAAACGAGTTTTGCAACCATGGTACATTCCTCATTCCATTCCTGCAATGGGGGTCACAAAATGACTCTTCAGGCTTCAGGAATTCTTTCCCTCGGACTCAGATTTCGGGGAGGAGAGCTGCGGCTGAGTGTTGTGAGAGGTTGTGTGAAGTGTAGACTCTCCACACAAGCTGGCTGAGCTCTTTGGATGGAGCATTTCAGACCACAAGCCAAGCTTGCTCCGTGGTTTGATGCAGCATCATGGTAAAAACTTGCTGGAGAATGTGGTGGTGGTGGTGGTGGGGAAACCCACCAGCCATGGTGCAGATTCGCCCTCTAAGATTTTAATCCCAAAGTGTCACTGCTCTTCCCATTATTTGCTGGGAAAATGCAATGTTCAGACTGTGTTCCACCCCAGACTCCCTGGGAGCAGGCTGGGGGTGTGGGGGGGCAGCCTGGCTTTGTTAGTGTGGCGTGGGGCTGAGGCCATCCCCAGACTGGGACGTGCTCTGGCCACAGCACTCCCAGCACCCCAGGCAGCTCATTAGTGAGGGAGAGGCTCAGGCAGCTCCCAGAAGCGTTCCCCCTGCCTTGTGCAGAGGTCAGAATTTCTGACAGCCTTTACCAAGTCAAGGCCTTACAAGGGCAGACCCTGGGGACAGGGCTGTCAGCTCGGGTTGGCTTCAGCCAGTTTGCTGAAGTGCTCAAACGGAAGGATTCCTCTCAGGCACAGGGCAGAGGAGTGCAGGTTTGCAAGGCTGAAGTTCTGAAGGGAAGAGTCAGATTGTGAACGCTCTGCTTGTTGTGTAACATCCACTACTTGCTAGAAACAAAGGCAAGCTGAGTCTCGGGGAATAAACCAGTCAGTCATTGATACAGGAAGAATCAGTTCACTGTCCTTGGCAGGGGTGACCTTCAGGGCTCGTGGGGACGAGCCAGCTGCACGCAGCAGGTCACTCTAATTAACCATCTTCTTCCAGTGTATCGCTGAGCCCTAAGTGATGTGACTCCAGCATAAGCCAAACTATGGGAGTGGAGGTGTTCTAGCTAAAAGAAAGCTCTTGCAAGTCAGACATCAAAAAGTACATTTGCTGATGGATGCAGATAGGAGAAGGCATGAATATTTCAAGGGGTAACCTCCCTCCATTCCCTCTAGAATGAATCATGGCACAGATAATGTGTTCCTTTCCTGCAGAACCTTGCCTACAAACCTGGAAGTTAAGCATATGTATCAAAGAAACATCTGAAATGTTCTCCAGGGCACTTCTGCACACACAATCGCTTCAGAATGAAGGGGGTGGGGGGGAATGATAAGACAATAGTCTCGCTCCCAACACCTTGCCAACAGAAAAGTCACATTACAGAGGCTGCTTGAGCGGCAACGAGCTGCTCTTGTAGCCAGGGCTGCAGTGAGAGGAGACAACGTGCAGCCTTCAGACCCACAGAGGAGTTCCTCTGCTCCCTACCATGTGAAGGGCCAAGGGCTGGTTATTTCCAGCCTGTTGGCACCGTGAGCAGGTTGTAGTTTGGAGTCCTTGGCAGCACCTTCCTCCTCTTAGGGCCACAGAGCTGTCCTTCAGGACTCGATTAGCACAACTGACAGCTCCAGGGAAATGCAGCTGAGTTCTCCTTCAGAAGCCCTGAAGAAACTGATCTTAATGCACACCTGGTTTGTGGGAGCTCCCTAACCCCGAGCTGAAAAGTTTCTTGTGTTCAAACGGGCTTTGCTGAGCAACCTGCTCCGGGCTCTGCACTTGGTGGAGAGGTGACTCTGGAGCGGCAGAGTCACCCCTTAACCCCTTTGCACAGCCATTCAAAGCAGACAGTGAATTAGAAGGGCATTTAACCCAGGGCAGGAGATTCCTGGGAGCTGTGTCAGTCCCTGTGGCATAGCCTGGGGGCCTGGGGAATGTCTTTCTCTAGGCACAGGCTGCGTGCCAGCCACCAAGCCCCGGCAGAGGGAAGAGGATGGTGTGGCTACTTACAGTTGTTTTTTCCAGGCAGTGCAGCAGGTGGTGATGTTGGCTTTCGATTAAGGAGGTGCCTTTAGTCATGTGCTGTTCATCTTCAGTGGAGCCCTGAAGAGCCAGGGAAAAAAAAAAAAAACAAAACAAGGGAGGGGAAGAAACCAAACCCCAAAGCAGGTGTAAAAGCATGAAAACAAACACAGCTCCCAGCAGCAACACAGGGCTGCAGATAAGAGTTTCAGTCTGGCCACCTCTCAGGGCTTTTTTCTCATCTTTGTTGAGGATCTGGATGAGGGCACTGAGTCCATCAGCAGTGAATTTGCAGGTGACACCAAGCTGGGGGCAGGAGTTGGTCTGCTGGAGGGCAGAGAGGCTTTGCAGAGGGACCTCGACAGGCTGGACAGATGGGCAGAGCCCAAGGGTATGAGATTGAACACATCCAAGTGCCAGGCTCTGCACATTGGCCACAGCAACCCCAGGCAGTGCTACAGGCTGGGGGCAGAGTGGCTGGAGAGCAGCCAGGCAGAAAGGGACCTGGGGGTACTGGTTGATGGGAGGCTGAACAAGAGCCTGCAGTGTGCCCAGGTGGCCAAGAAGGCCAATGGCATCCTAGCCTGCATCAGGAGCAGTGTGGCCAGCAGGAGCAGGGAGGTCATTCTGCCCCTGTACACTGCACTGGTTAGGCCACACCTGGAGTCCTGTGTCCAGTTCTGGGGCCCTCAGTTTAAGAAGGACATTGAGAGACTTGAAGGTGTCCAGAGAAGGGCAACAAAGCTGGGGAGAGGCTGAGGGAGCTGGGGTTGCTTAGCCTGGAGAAGAAGAGACTCAGGGGAGACCTTCTTGCTCTCTACAACTACCTGAAGGGAGGTTGTAGCCGGGAGTGGGTTGGTCCCTTCTCCCAGGCAAGCAGCACCAGAACAAGAGGACACAGTCTCAGGCTGTGCCAATGGAGGTTCAGACTGGATGTTAGAAGGAAATTCTACACAGAGAGAGTGATTGCCCATTGGGATGTGCTGCCCAGGGAGGTGGTGGAGTCACCATCACTGGAGGTGTTTAAGAGGGGACTGGATGGGGTGCTTGGTTGCATGGTTAGTTGATTAGGTGGTTTTGGGTGGTAGGTTGGACTTGATGATCTTGAAGGTCTCTTCCAGTCTGGTCTATCCTATCCTATCCTATCCTATCCTATCCTATCCTATCCTATCCTATCCTATCCTATCCCATCCCATTCCATTCCATTCCATTCCATTCCATTCCATTCCATTCCATTCCATCACACTTAGGAGGTTACTTCATTTTGGGGTTGTTTTTTTTTTACCTTAACTACCTGGCTTGCAAACCCAGGTGGGGAGCTCAGCTTTGATCCAAGCCTGGTGTGTTTCTAGCCAGCTGGTGGCAGGGGATGAAACCTGGGCAGTGCCATTGACCTATGATGTCAAAGCTCGGGAAGCAGAAGGCAAAGGAAAAAAAAACAAACCCTCAACCTGTGCTGGTTTACTTTTCCACAAAACATTAAGCCTTTTAAGCTTGGCATGACCTTTGAATGCCAACAGATGTGCCCTGATCTCCAGACTCTGTTAGGAGACAAAGCACAAGCTGTCTCTGCCTGACCTTCAGGGCTGCGCAGCGCTGGGCTGCTGGAGCTCTGCAGGTCTGCTCTGCCACAGCCTCCTGAGTCATGGCTGCACACCTGAGCAGGAATGGGGGCCCAGGCTTGGTGGCTTGGCCTTTGGCAGGCTGTTTTCTAGAGACAAGAGTCCTGCCTCTGTCTCTCCTCTTCGTGGGCATCACCTCTTGGTTTCCACACTTTGCACCTGCAGAAGGGGGCTGCCCTTTCCTGCCTCAGTGCATCTGGGTGTTGGTGGGGAGGGGTGGCAGCAGGGCCTGAGGAGTGGGGTTTGGTGCAAACTGGAGGTGTGCAACCCTCCTGCGGCCTAAGCCCTCTTTGAAAGGCTGGGAGGAGGCAGCAGCAGGCAGACTCTGCTTCATGCATTGCCTGTGAGAGTTAATCTATAAAAGTGACCCTGTTCCAGCACACTTCAAATGAAGAAGCATTGGGCAGCAGTGGCAAAGGGCTCACGTTCACATGAAATGTGGCAGCAGCTCCCCAGGGGAAGGAGGGTCCCATCTCCATTAGTTTCTCATGGGTTGTGACTTCCACTTAGTAGGGTGGCTTACTGTGATTTATGTTTTAGTGACACAGTGCCCAGGAGCCCCGGGAGCTGCCCAGGAGCCTTCTGTGCATCGCTGAGCAGAAGAACAGAATGAAGCAGCCCTGTTCCAAAGACCTCAGGATCCAGAGCTCGTTGTCCAGCACCGCCTGAGCAGGTGAGGAGCAGCCTTCCCCTCTTCCCCCCTCTGTGCTCAAACTGCTGAAATGTGGCTAACAGCTTGGTAAACTAGTTGAGAGAGCAGGGTGTGCTCAGAGCCAGCCTGTGCCAGCTGGGAGGGATTGGGTACAGCTGAGGGTATTTAGGTCAAAAACTATTAAAGGGAGTGGTCCCATCCAGGAGACTATGAGAGAGGGGAGAGCTGCTTTGGGCAGGCTCCTTTAGGAATCCTGGCTGACAAGAGTTTTTGGGCTGCTTCTGCTGGAGTGTTCTCAGCTTCTCCATCAGGTATGTGTGTGCAGAGGCTGCTCAGACTGCAGTGGCTGGGATAAGCTACAGCTCTCAGAGCAATCTCTGTGCTGTAGTTAAACTGAGGGCCTTGATCTGCTTGGAGCAGCTGAAATGGAAGTGGGTAAGGGTGCAGGAGCTTGGGTTCAGTGCATGTGCAACGCTCAGCTCCTGCAGAAAGCTTGGCAGGGAGCAGTCAGCAAACCAGCAACAGGCCAATGGAGTCAGCTTTGGGGGGTGTGGGGGTGTGTGTGAATCCACTGCTCTGTGCTTTTGATTTCTGCCCTGGATCAGTGAATCAGGTGCGTTACATGCCTCAAAATGCAGCCCCTCACTGTGAGCCTGTGAGCTGCTGATCAGCTGCACCTCAGAAATGGGAGGAAAAGGAGCAGTTTGGGCTGTTTTGAGAGCTGTTGTGCTGCCTGAGGGCTGGGATTGTTTTTCTCCCTTTCTCTGGTCTCTGGTGGCGGATTTAAGATCCGTGCTGTTAAGGCTGTCCTCTTGCCACTGCTGCTTCAGCTCCTCATCTTGACATTGCCATGATACCTTAATCTGTGTGTGCCCAGTGGTTTACAAGCAGTAAAACACCAATTAGGTGTGGTAAAAGGTTTGCCTCTGCTCCGGGAGGGCTGCCTTCTCTCCCGTGCCTGCCTCTGAACGCCCCAAATGGCTGTGCGTGGCCTGAGCTCTCCGCTCAGACCCGGAACAGCAGCATCTAACCGCTCCAGAGAGAGGATGGGTGGGATGGGGGACACAGCAGAACATCTTGGCAGAAGCACCAAGCCATTGTCTGCTGCTCTCAAGGGGGTCAAATTCAACTATGCCTCAAGCCTGGCTCTGAACTAGCCCCGTGTGTGCCGGTGAGTCACTGCAAATGTGTGTTCTGGAGGCCGTCTCCAGGCTGGTTCTGTGATCCTTAAGTGAAGGAATAACTCTTGTCTCTGGCAGATGCCAAGCCACAGCTCAACTGGTGCCATTAGGAAAGCTGCCTTGCTGCACACAGAGCTAATAGATGCCTGTGGGACTGCATCTCAGGCAGGCTATGGATTTTTGCTGCTGCTGCTGTTGCTTGGGAAGATTCAACATTCCCAGAAGCCTTTTTAGAAGTGGCCTAAAAGAATTTTTATATATATACACACCCCCCCCCTATAAAAAATCAGTTCTGTTTTCCTTATTAACAATCCACCTGGTGAGCTACCACAGGGAGCAGGTCCTGTTCCTGTCCTGCTGGGACTATGGGCTCCACTGAAGTCTGTGTTGGAATATTTCCCGTGGAGGTCTTTGTAAGCCCTAAAGCAGATGTGGTGCTGCTCAAAAGCCCTGGGAAGGGAGAGAGCAAGAGCACGTGTTGCAAACAGCAGCTTTTTATGAGGCTGTTCTTAAGTGGAGATCTAAATGGGATCTGAAAGGCACAACAAGGCTTCCACACCTCTGGCAGGAGCCAATTTTGGTAGCACAGCTTAGACTCTCTCCCTCTCTCTTCCATCCCGAGGCCAGGCTAGGTTGGGCTTACCGCTGGTGGAGGCGGATCAAGGGGTGGCAGTGGGCAGGTGTAAAGTAGCATCAGTGACTGTATTGTGCCAGGGGAGGTTTAGATTGGACTTCAGGAAAAGTTTTTCTTTCCTGGAAGAGTGGTTGGGCATTGGAGCAGACTGCCCAGGGAGGTGGTGGAGTCACCACTCCTGGAGGGGTTCAAGAAATGTGTGGCCATGGCTCCTGGGGACGTGGTTCATGGCCCTGGTGGTGTTCTGCTGATGGTTGGCCTCGAGCTCAGAGGTCTTTTCCTATCCAAACAATTCAGTTATTCCTTTCACTCTTTCTTCAGCCAGCTCAGGCTTTTGAGAAGCAAAGAGTGTGCAACCACTCAGAGCACCCTGGTCTCTGAGGAGGAGGTCTTCAGGAACTGCTGCCCCAGGACAGAGCGAGTGCCAGCGTCACTGGAACGCTTGGCCTTGGGACAGTGCTGCTGAGGAACGTGTACCAGTGGTACCTGCATCACTGCAGGCAAACAGTCTGTGTCTTCACTAGAGGAGTCTGGCTTGGAGGGGAGGAGAGGAGCTGGTTTGCTTTGTGAGCTGGGCTGCCAGCTTTGCGAGGACCTGGTGCCAGCTGCCATTCAGTTTGCTCTTGGAAGACATTCGGTGAACTGCTGGCTGCTTGGAGGGAGGCTGAAACGCTGTGGTGTCAGCTCTGAAAGCCAAAATGCTTCCACTTTACCTCTTCTGCTTCATGCTTTAGCCCAGAAAAATCAGACACTGGTGCACTGAGGTGAACTGCCTGGGTGGTCAGACCGTCCCTTCCCGAGAGCAGGGCTACAGCACTTATCTGTGGCTAAGCAGATTCTGCTTGTGAAAAGGCCCAAGACCTCCCAGCCCACTGTTCCTAGGATATGCACCTCCTAGCATTTGAGCTAAAAGGGAATTTCAGTGAGCTGTACAAGGAGATTAAGGCTAAGAGGATCTGTAGGCTGCTGCCATGGGAAGAAGCTCACCATCCCTGGAGCACTTCTGACATAAAGCCCACTAAAAACCTCTCTAAACGAGGCGGGGGTCGAACCCCCCCCCACCCAGTCTGAGTACTTTGTGCCTGGATGGCAAATGCAAAATGCCACAAATCCACAGGAGTCTGTTTTGTTAGCTGCAGAGCTCCTTCCTGCTGCTGTCCTTGGAAGAATCCTTTCCATCACTGTCACTTGACTCTGATGTGAGGCTGTAGACACACTGTGTCCCTTGGAAGATGGGGTCAGTGTGTTCATCCTGCTGCTAATGAAAGGACCAGGACCATTCTGGCACATGTTCTGGAGTCCTGAAGGGTCCTTAGTTCCCAGTCTGTTAGTTTGACTGCAAAGCCACAGCCAGGATGTACTCTGGGGTGGTTGCTCTCTGGGTGAGTCCAGAGGAGGCCACAAAGATGATCCAAGGGCTGGAGCAGCTCTGCTATGAGGAGAGGCTGAGGGAGCTGGGGGTGCTCAGCCTGGAGAGGAGGAGACTCCAGGGGAACCTTAGAGCTGCCTTGCAGTACCTGAATGGATCCTACAGGAAGGCTGCAGAGGGACCTTCCATGAGGATGTCTAGAGACAGGACCAGGGGGAAATGGCTAGAAGCTGAGGGAGAGCAGGGTTAGAGTGGATCATAGGAAGAAGTTCTTCAGTAGGAGGGTGGTGAGACTCTGGAATAGGCAGGCCAGGGAGACTGTGGATGCCTTCTCCCTGGGGGTGTTCAAGGTCAGGTTGGATCAGACCTTGAGCAGCAGACTCTGGGCATCCCTGCCCATGGTGGAGAGGCTTCAGTAGATGATCTCTGAGGTCCCTTCCAGCCTAAGCTACTCTATGACTCTCTGAACCCTGGAGGTGTCAGACTCTAGGGCAGTCAATTAATCATTGATCACAGTCCTGTGTGAGTCCTGCTGCTGAGAGTGATCTGGATGAGGGGATAGACTCAGTCAGCAGCAGATTTGCAGATGACACCAAGTTGAGACCAGATGTTGATCTGTTAGAGGGCAGAAGGGCTCTGCAGAGGGACCTCAACCAACTGGACAGATGGGCAGAGGCCAACAGGATGGCATTCAACAAATCCAAGTGCCAGGGGCTGCACTTTGCCCACAACAACCCCAGGCAGAGCTACAGGCTGGGGGCAGAGTGGCTGAGAGCTGCCAAACAAAGGGACCTGGGGGTGCTGATTGACAGCTGCCTGAACATGAGCCAGCAGTGTGCCCAGGTGGCCAAGAAGGCCAAGGGCATCCTGGCCTGCAGCAGGAACAGTGTGGCCAGCAGGAGCAGGGAAGTCATTGTGCCCTGTGCTCAGCACTGGTTAGGCCACACCTTGAGTCCTGTGTCCAGTTCTGGGCCCCTCAGGTTAGGAAGGACATTGAGAGACTTGAAGGTGCCCAGAGAAGGGCAACAAGGCTGGGGAGGGGTCTGGAGCACAGCCCTGGAGGAGAGGCTGAGGGAGCTGGGGTTGCTTAGCCTGGAGCAGAGGAGGCTCAGGGGAGACCTCCTTGCTCTCTCCAACTACCTGAAGGGAGATTGTGGACAGGAGGGAGTTGGTCTCTTCTCCCAGGCAGCCAGCAGCAGAACAAGAGGACACAGTCTCAAGCTGTGCCAGGGGAGGTTTAGGCTGGAGGTGAGGAGAAAGTTCTTCCCTGAGAGAGTTGTTAGCCATTGGAATGTGCTGCCCAGGGAGGTGGTGGAGTCCCCATCCCTGGAGGTGTTCCAGAGGGGATTGGACGTGGCACTTGGAGCCATGGTTTAGTGGTCAGGAGGTGTTGGGTGCCAGATTGGACTTGATGATCCTTGAGGTCTTTTCCAACCTTGTTGATGCTATGATTAGCTCCCAGGTGAGGATGCATGGACAAGTGCTTGTGGTGCCAGGTTGGACTTGATGATCTTTGAGGTCTCTTCCAACCTTGGTGATACTGTGAGTGATCAGCTCCATCATGGCCATACAGCTGGAGTCAGTGCAGGGGAGCAAAGCAACCCTGTGGCTATCCTGGGCAAGGTATCAAACTGGGCTGTGGACCTGAGCAGTGAAGCAGTTTGACACTGATTTGAGTGGCAGAACTGCACAGTGTGTGGAGAGTGTTTTGGTCCCTGTTATAGCAACTGCAGAAGTCACTTTCCCTTCGCATTTTCACAGCTCAAAACATTTGGCTGGCTAGACAAAGCTGTCAGTCACATTTTGTGTTCTTCAGATTAGTTTGCTCTCCTGCCATGAAATAAAAAGGGGCACACAACGTTGCCTGTGGAGTTAAAGTGGTCCTGTGCAGCTGTCCACCAAGGATGCTCTGCTGTTCTGGTGTTAGTTAATGCCTGTGGCTGGAGGGCCATGGCTCAGCTCTCCATTCAGGTGTGGGGCTGCTCCTTGAGTGGTCACTTGGCATTGGGATAGGATGCCCAGGGAGGTGGTGGAGTCACCATCCCTGGAGGGGGTCAAGAAATGTGTGGCCATGGTGGTGTTGGGGTGGTGTTCTGATTGACAGCCCCCTAAACATGAGCCAGCAGTGTGCCCAGGGGGCCAAGAAGGCCAAGGGCATCCTGGCCTGCATTAGGAACAGTGTGGCCAGCAGGAGCAGGGAGGTCATTGTGCCCTGTGCTCAGCACTGCTTAGGCCACACCTTGAGTCCTGTGTCCAGTTCTGGGCTCCTCAGTTTAGGAAGGACAGTGAGAGACTTGAAGGTGCCCAGAGAAGGGCAACAAGGCTGGGGAGAGGCCTTGAACACAGCCCTGTGAGGAGAGGCTGAGGGAGCTGGGGTTGCTTAGCCTGCAGAAGAGGAGGCTCAGGGGTGACCTCATTCCTCTCTACAACTCCCTGAAGGGTGGCTGTAGCCAGGTGGGGGTTGGTCTCTTCTCTCTATCAAGCAGCAGCAGAACAAGAGGACACAGTCTCAAGCTGTGCCAGGGGAAGTTTAGGCTGGAGGTGAGGAGAAAGTTCTTCCCAGAGAGAGTTGTTAACCACTGGGATGTGCTGCCCAGGCAGGTGGTGGAGTCCCCATCCCTGGAGGTGTTCCAGAGGGGATTGGACGTGGCACTTGGAGCCATGGTTTAGTGGTCAGGAGGTGTTGGGTGCCAGATTGGACTGGATGATCCTTGAGGTCTTTTCCAACCTTGTTGATGCTATGATTAGCTCCCAGGTGAGGATGCATGGACAAGTGCTTGGTGGTTCTGGTGGCTCAGAGCATTCTTCTTCTTGCCCTTTGCTCCCCCTGTGCATGAGAGGCTGGTTTATTTGCAATGAAATCCATGAAGTGTGCTAATACCTGGTGTGGTGTGAATCAGCCTTAATGTAATAACCTCAGTTCCACTGGTTCTGAGAGCTATGTGACGCACTTAAAGCTTTTCTTCTCCTCAATAGCTGGCATTAGCCTCCAGACCTGTCTGTTCAAAGTAAACCCACCCCCCAAACTGCCTGAAGCAGGAGCTGGGAAGCTTCTCCTGTCCTGCTGGGTGGGATCAGAGAGTCCAGATTAGACAGAGACTCTTAGAAGCAGCAGATGTTGGAAGACTGTGGGTATTTGTGGCAGGGGCAGACCCTGGGCCATGTCCGTCAGGGCAGCTCCATTACACAGAGGGGTTTGGAGGTCGTGATGAGAGGCCTTGGAGCATCTCTGTGAGGAGGAGAGGCTGAGGGATCTGGGGCTGTTTACCCTGGAGAAGAGGAGCCTGAGAGGGGATCTGATCAATGCTTATCAGTTAAAAGCTCACGAGGCTGGGGCTGGGCTCTTCTCAGGGGTGCCCAGTGACAGGACAAAGGGCAGTGGGTACAAACCAGCAGGTTTCACTTGAATTCAAGGATAAACTTTTTCCCTTTGAGGGTGCTGGAGCCCTGGTGCAGGCTGCCCAGAGAGGTTGTGGAGCCTCCTTCTCTGGAGAGCTTCCAACCCCCCCTGGCCATTGTGCTCCTGGGCAAGCTGCTGTGCATTAGCAGGGGGTTGGAGTGGATGATCTCCAGAGTTTCCTTCCAGCCTCCACCATTCTGTGATTCTGCCACTGCTGGAAGGACAGAGCCTTTGCTAGCTGACGGAGGAGCCCAAGGGAACTTTTTCCTCCCATCCAATCTTGCAGCTGGACTCCAGCTGTCACCCCCATGGCACATACAGAGTCCATGAGAGGGTCATTCCAGCACAGTGCTGTGTGTGAAGCACCATGTGGAGAATGAGCAATTATTTGGCAAGGGAGAGAGGGAGGGAGGGAGCCCCAGGAGAGGTGTGAGAATAAGTAGAATTAACCAGGTGGGAAATGACCTTCAAGATCGAGTCCAACCTATCGCCCAACACCATCCCATCCACTAAACCATGGCACCAAGCACCCCATCCAGGCTCTTCCTAAACACCCCCAGTGATGGTGACTCCACCACCTCCCTGGACAGCCCATTCCAATGGCCAATCTCTCTTTCTATGAACAACTTCTTCACAGTATCACTAAGGTTGGAAGAGACCTTGAAGATCGAGTCCAACCTGTCACCACAGACCTCATGACTAGACCATGGCACCAAGTGCCACATCCAATCCCCTCTTGAACACCTCCAGGGATGGGGACTCCACCACCTCCCTGGGCAGCACATTCCAATGGCCAATGACTCTCTGGGTGAAGAACTTTCTCCTCACCTCCAGCCTAAACTTCCCCTGGCCCAGAGAGAACACTCCTGCCCACTGCAGGCTTGAACTCACAACCTTCCCAGTAAGAGTCTTATGTGCTACCAACTGTGCCACATGGTCCCCCCCGGGAACATCCAGCCTGCACCTCCCCTGGCACAGCTTGGGACTGTGTCCTCTCGTTCTCGTGCTGGCTGCCTGAGGGAAGATTCCAACCCCCACCTGGCTCCAACCTCCCTCCAGGTAGCTGTAGAGAGCGAGGAGGTCTGCTCTGAGCCTCTTCTCCAGGCTGGGGAGCAGGGCAGGTGCCCAGCTGGGTGTCGGGAGGCGGGGGGGCTGCGCTCACCGTCAGCTCCAGGGCTTCGTTCAGGAGGCCGTTGCGCTTGCTGTGCAGGTAGGCGTTGGAGCTGCCGGTCTTGGCCACGCGGATCCTCGCCAGCCGAGCTTTCTGCGGAGGAGGCAAGGACCTGGGGTTAGAGCTATGATGGAATGAATGTAGGGAGTAGAACCTCAAGCAGTGCTCAGCTGATAGAAGGAAGTGTTTTAGCTCCTGGAGGCCACAAACGTTGGGACCAAGCTGTAGCTGTGTAAAGAGGATAAAAAGCATTTGGCTTTTTATCCCCAGAGGGACCTTGACAGGCTGGAGAGGTGGGCACAGGCCAACCTCATGAGCTTCAACAAGACCAAGTGCAGGGTCCTGCATCTGGGTCGAGGCAATCCCAGGCACAAATACAGGTTGGGCAGTGACTGGCTGGGGAGCAGCCCAGAGGAGAGAGACTTGGGGGTGCTGGTGGACAAGAAGCTCAACATGAGCTCTCAATGTGCACTTGCAGCCCAGAAAGCCAATCAGATCCTGGGCTGCATCAGGAGAAGTGTGGCCAGCAGGGCAAGGGAGGTGATTCTCCCCCTCTGCTCAGCTCTGGTGAGACCCCATCTGGAGTACTGCGTCCAGTTCTGGAGCCCCTATGACAAGAGGGATCTGGAGGTGCTGGAAGGTGTCCAGAGCAGGGCCAGGAGGATGAGCAGAGGGCTGGAGCACCTCTCCTATGAGGACAGACTGAAGGAGTTGGGGCTGTTCAGTCTGGAGAAGAGAAGGCTCCGAGGTGACCTCATTGTGGCCTTCCAGTATCTGAAGGGGGCCTACAAGAAGGCTGGGGAGGGACTTTTCAGACTATCAGGGAGTGATAGGACTAGGGGGAATGGGATGAAGCTGGAGGTGGGGAGATTCAGGCTGGATGTGAGGAGGAAGTTCTTCACCGTGAGGGTGGTGAGGGCCTGGAATGGGTTGTGCAGGGAGGTGGTTGAGGCCCTGTCCCTTGCGGTGTTTAAGCCCAGGCTGGATGAGGCTCTGTCCAGCCTGATCTAGGGTAGAGTGTCCCTGCCCATGGCAGGGGGGTTGGAACTAGATGATCCTTGTGGTCCCTTCCAACCCTAACTGAAACTATGAAACTAATTACCGACGACCGTTGTGACGCAGGGAAGCCACACAACGACCTGAGAATTGGAGCTGGCAAACAGTAATAATACAATACAATACACCAGGTTGGAAGAGATCATCGTGTCCAACCTATCAACCAATCCAACCCACCTCAATACAATACAATCCAACCCACCTAAACAACTAAACTGTGGCACCAAGCCCCCCATCAAGCCTCTTCCTGAACACCTCCAATGCAGGTGACTCCACCACCTCCCCGGGCAGCCCATTCCAATGGGCAATCACTCTCTCTGTGTAGAACTTCTTCCTAACATCCAGTCTAAACCTGCCCTGGTGCAGCCTGAGACTGTGTCCTCTGGTTCTGGTGCTGCCAGCCTGGGAGAAGAGGCCAACCTCTGCCTGGCTACAACCTCCCTTCAGGTAATTGTAGAGAGCAAGAAGGTCTCCCCTGAGCCTCCTCTTCTGCAGGCTAAGCAACCCCAGCTCCCTCAGCCTCCCTTCACAGGGCTGTGCCCCAGCCTGAACCTCCCCTGGCACAGCTTGATGGCTATCAGGGAGTGATAGGACTAGGGGGAATGGGATGAAGCTGGAGGTGGGGAGAGTCAGGCTGGACATGAGGAGGAAGTTCTTCACCGTGAGGGTGGTGAAGGCCTGGAATGGGTTGTCCAGGGAGGTGGTTGAGGCCCTGTCCCTGGAGGTGTTTAAGCCCAGGCTGGATGAGGCTCTGTCCAGCCTGATCTAGGGTAGAGTGTCCCTGCCCATGGCAGGGGGGGTTGGAACTAGATGATCTTTGTGGTCCCTTCCAACCCTGACTGAAACTATGAAAAAGCAGTCCAGAACAAAGCAGCCTGAGAAGTTCCTTTTCCTTCTCCATCACACTCTTCCAGCATTTCACTTTTCCTTCCCAGTCCTTGCCTGCTTCTTTGTCAAGTGCTGATTTGCCTTTTTCCCCAACCCCTCCCCCCCCCCCCATCCTCTCCTTTTCTCCTGTTAATTTATGACTCAAACACCCTTAAAAAGTAAATACACGAAAGAGCTGTGACTATTAAAAAATAATTACATTGTGCTGGGGTTTAAAATGCTGCATAATCTCTTAAATAACCTGGAACTCGTGATTCCCACCACCCCCTCCCCCCCTCCTCTCTAATTAGAGGTGCTAATGGGTAGACGCCGCAGGAAGAGCAAAGCCAAGAGGCAAATATCTCAGTGGGTCCAGAGAGTGGAATAATTCCAGGAGCTCTATTACTGTGCGTTGCCTGAGTGGTTCTGGCCCTCAGTGGTTGAGGGCATTTAACCTGAAGGGCTTCTCCTCGAGCAAGACAAGTCCTCAGGCACAGGCAAGTGCAGGATGCTGCTTCGTGGCTCCAAGTGGGGGACCCAGGCTTTGAGCAGCTTGGGGAATGAAATAGATCTTCTTTTGACACCCCAGAATCATACAATCAGTGAGGTGGGAAAAGACCTCGGGGATCATCAAGTCCAACCTGTCACCAACACCTCCTGACTGCTAAACCATGGCACCAGGTGCCACATCCAAGCCCCTCTTGAACACCTCCAGGGATGGGGACTCCATCACCTCCCTGGGCAGCACATCCCAATGGCTAACAACTCTCTCAGGGAAGAACTTTCTCCTCACCTCCACCTGGTACAGCTGGAGACTGTGTCCTCTTGTTCTGGTGCTGCTTGCCTGGGAGAAGTGACCAACATCTGCCTGTCTTCAACCTCCCTTCAGGGGTAGTTGGAGAGAGCAAGAAGGTCTCCCCTGAGCCTCCTCTTCTGCAGGCTAAGCAACCCTAACTCCCTCAGCCTCTCCTCCCAGGGCTGTGCTCCAGACCCCTCCCCAGCTTTGTTGCCCTTCTCTGGACACCTTCCAGCAGCTCAACATCTTTCCTAACCTGAGGAGCCCAGAACTGGACACAGGACTCAAGGTGTAGCCTCAGCAGTGCTGAGCACAGGGCAGAATGACCTCCCTGCTCCTGCTGGCCACACTGTTCCTGCTGCAGGCCAGGATGCCCTTGGCCTTCTTGGCCACCTGGGCACACTGCTGGCTCATGTTTAGGCAGCTATCAATCAGCACCCCCAGGTCCCTCTCCGCCTGGCTGCTCTCAGCCACTCTGCCCCCAGCCTGTAGCTCTGCCTGGGGTTGCTGTGGCCAAAGTGCAGCACCTGGCACTTGCATTTGTTGAATGCCATCCAGTTGGACTCTGCCCAGCTGTCCAGCCAGTGGAGGTCCCTCTGCAGAGCCCTTCTGCCCTCTAACAGATCAACATCTGGCCCCTGCCCATCTGGACTCTGCCCAGCTGTCCAGCTGGTCAAGGTCTCACATAGCCTGGCCTTGAACATCTCCTGGGAGAGGACATCCACAAGCTCCCTGGGCAACCTCTTCCAGTGTCTCACTGTCAAGAATGTCTTTCTAATCTCCAGTCTAAATCTCCCCTCCTCAAGCTTCACCCCATTCTCTCTCATCCTAGCACTACAAGCCCTTGTCGAGGGAGTTGCATTGGCATGGTGTGGAGTGAGGATGCAACAAGAAAATGAAATTGGATCATCAGGTTTCCCCAAGACTTTCCCCAACTGCTCTTTTGCTCTGAGACTTGAGCAAGACTGGCTTTAGGCTAATCTGGCACCAACCCCACAGCCTACTGTTGACTACGAGTTAGGGGAGTAAAGGACTGAAGGAAATCCCATCCCCAGTTGCTTGCCTTTGTCTCTCTGTTACTTGCACTCCCACCAAATGATTTCTTCTGTTTTCAGGTGTGTGCCTTTGTGCCTCTCTCCCTTTTTGCCATGGAAGAGACCTCAAACATCATCAAGTCCAACCTCTTGCCCAACACCTCATGACTACTAAACCATGGCATTAAGTGCCACAACCATCCCCCTCTTGAACACCTGCAGGGATGGTGATCTTCTCTCCCCTCTAATCAGGACTGGCCCCAGTGATGATCTTTACAAAGAGGCTCTGAAGGCAACCACAGAAGACTTCAATTTCTTTGCATGCTTGGCAAAACATCAGCTCCTCTCCTCAATTAGCAGAGTCCCTCAACTTCCCTCACCTGTAGCAGGAGAGGCTTCATCCTCCTCTGCAGCTGAGGCAATTGTTAAAGTGGATTCAGTCTTAGGCTCTTGTAATGAACATCCTTCCCTTTGCCTCTGGGCTAGCAGGGGATCAAATATTAATAGCTGTGCTCCACGTGGACTGGGGATGGTTCCTTTCTGAGGTCTGTTCTCTTTTCTGCTTTGAAACAGGGCCACTAGGTAGCTGAATAATTAAGCCCCCTCGCTTCTGTGGTGGAGAAGCCAAGTCAGTGGGGCAGGACAGAAGCTAATGCTGCTCTCCTCACACACAAAGGTTCTCTGGGAGCATCACCTCACCTCGCTCTGCTCCCCCCCTCTCCCCTCCCTGTTGTGATTAAACTTGGTGGATATCTTGATTAACTCAGCTGGAGAAGTTAATTAAAATCGGTGCCTAAAATTGGTTTGGCCCTCCAGGCAGGTTTTTCCACCCCCCCCACATTTGGACTTGAAAGAGCTGGGAAGCCAGAGCTGCTGGGGGGCTGTGAAGGGTTTAGTCATGAGACAAGTTGGAAGGGACCTCAAAGACCAAGTCCAACCTGGCACCACAGACCTCATGACTACTAAACCATGGCACCAAGTGCCACAGCCATTCTCCTCTTGAACACCTCCAGGGATGGGGACTCCACCACCTCCCTGGGCAGCACATCCCAATGGCTAACAACTCCCTCTGGGAAGAACTTTCTCCTCGCCTCCAACCTAAACTTCCCCTGGCGCAGCTTCAGACTGTGTCCTCTTGTTCTGGTTGCTTGAGAGAAGAGACCAACCCTCTCCTGGCTACAACCTCCTTTCAGGTAGTTGTAGACAGCAAGAAGGGCTCCCTTGAGCCTCTTCTTCTCCAGGCTAAACCACCACAGGTGGCCATGGTGGTGTTGGGTTGATGGTTGGCCTGGATGAACCCAGAAGGATTTTTCAACCACAAGAGTTGTGTGATTCTAAGTGACCCAGACTTTCCTGAGGTGCCCCGTGCTTGGGTGGGATCAGCACTTGAGTCACCACACAAAGGCTCTGAGTGTGCAGCAGAGCTCTGAGCTGGGTTATGTGACTGAGAGAAGTGGCTTGGGGACATGAAGAGCTCCTAGCAGCAGCATGAGACCCCATGAAGGGAACCATGAGACCCGGGGAACATGAAGGGAACCTAGCAGCAGCATGAGGTCCAGGTGCCAGTGTGGAAGCAGGGAGAAGCTGGCTGGTCTGGGGGGGCTTCTGGGGTACCTGTTGCAAGGCATGGGTTGGGCTGGGGCTGGCTGGCAGAGTAATGCTCTGGCAGCTCAGAGGAGGAGTGAATTGGAGGCAAGAGCCTTGAACTTAGGGCACCTACACCCCTCTGGAGCAGCAGGCTTTTGCAGGGAACCATACTCTGGACTGCCACCTGTTTTGCTGTCAGAACCCTAGAGAATTTGGGAGGCCCCCTCAGCCTAACCCTGCCTGCCTTTAGCCCATGTGGCTGTGCTTCTGTTCTCCCTGTCTCATAGTTTCATAGTTTCAGTCAGGGTTGGAAGGGACCACAAGGATCAGCTAGTTCCAACCCCCCTGCCATGGGCAGGGACACCCCACACTACATCAGCCTGGCCAGAGCCTCATCCAGCCTGGGCTTAAACACCTCCAGGGATGGGGCCTCAACCACCTCCCTGCACAACCCAGTCCAAGGCTTCAGCACTCTCCTGGGGAAGAACTTCCTCCTCACCTCCAGCCTGAATCTCCCCACCTCCAGCTTCATTCCATTCCCCCTAGTCCCTCACTCCCTGAGATCCTGAAAAGTCCCTCCCCAGCCTTCTTGGAGCCCCCTTCAGATACTGGAAGGCCACAATGAGGTCACCTCAGAGCCTTCTCTTCTTCAGACTGAACAGCCCCAACTCCTTCAGGCTGTCCTCACAGGAGAGGTGCTCCAGCCCTCTGCTCCTCCTCCTGGCCCTGCTCTGGACACCTTCCAGCCCCTCCAGATCCCTCTTGGAATAGGGGCTCCAGAACTGGAGGCAGTACTGCAGGTGGGGTCTCAGCAGGGCTGAGCAGAGGGGGAGAATCCCCTCCCTTGCCCTGCTGGCCACACTTCTGCTGCAGCCTAGGCTCTGCTTGGCTTTCCGGGCTGCAAGTGCACCCTGAGAGCTCCTGGGGAGCTTCTCCTCCCCCAGCACCCCCAAGTCTCTCTCCTCTGGGCTGCTCCCCAGCCTGCAGAGCTGAAGGGCTGAGCAGAGGACAGGCACCCTGTTTTCCTGGCCATGTGCTGCAAGTGTCTTTGGAGGGGGGGGGGTGGGAAGAGGCTCTCCTGCACCATACCCCACAGATGTGGCAGACTAAAGGTCAGCAGGGCCAGGCCTGAGCTCAGTGTTGCTGAATATAACCTCTGCACGGAGAGGCTATAAAAGGAAAAGCAAATGGCACACTGTGTCTGCATGTGGAGTGGTGAGAGGGAGTTGCTAGGAAACCACAGGATCTCAAAATGCAGATGACCTAATCTGGAAGATAATTTCTATGATGAAAATAATAATACTAATGACAGCCACTTACAGGTTGGAATGATTAATTTGGTGATCTCGGAGCCCACGTGCCTCGGGGAGCAGGGTGGAAAGCGGCTCCCAGGGCCTTTGGGCTCTCTCTGGCTTTTTAAGAAACTGGAGGCTCAGAAGCAGCAGGAAGGGCAGTGATGTGATGCCTCCTGAGAGGGCAAGGGGCAATGGGAGCAAGCTGGAGCAGAGGAGCTGCCCTGTGAGCAGCAGGGAAAGCTTTCTCACCGGGAGGGCGCTGGAGCAGGCTGCCCAGAGAGGTTGTGGAGTCTCCTTCTCTGGGGTTGCATAGCCTGGAGAAGAGGGGGCTCAGGGGAGACCTTCTTGCTCTCTACAACTACCTGAAGGGAGGTTGTAGCCAGCTGGGGGTTGGTCTCTCCTCCCAGGCAAGCAGCACCAGAACAAGAGGACACAGTCTGAAGCTGTGCCAGGGGAAGTTTAGGCTGGAGGTGAGGAGAAAGTTCTTCCCAGAGAGAGTTGTTAGCCCTTGGGATGTGCTGCCCAGGGAGGTGGTGGAGTCCCCATCCCTGGAGGGGTTCAAGAGGGGATTGGATGTGGCACTTGGTGCCATGGTCTAGTCATGAGGTCTGTGGTGACAGGTTGGACTTCATAGTATCATGGTATCAGTCAGGGTTGGAAGGGACCACAAGGATCAGGTAGTTCCAACCCCCCTGCCATGGGCAGGGACACCCCACACTAGATCAGCCTGGCCAGAGCCTCATCCAGCCTGCTCTTAAGCACCTCCAGGGATGGGGCCTCAACCACCTCCCTGCACAACCCATTCCAGGGCTTCACCACTCTCATGGGGAAGAACTTCCTCCTCACCTCCAGCCTGACTCTCCCCACCTCCAGCTTCATTCCATTCCCCCTAGTCCTAGCACTCCCTGATAGCCTGAGCAGTCCCTCCCCAGCCTTCTTGTAGCCCCCTTCAGACACTGGAAGGCCACAATGAGGTCACCTGGGAGCCTTCTCTCCTCCAGACTGAACTGACTTGATGATCTTTGGGGTCTCTTCCAACCTTGGTGATTCTGGATGTGTTCCTGGGTGATCCTGCTCTGGCAGGGGGCTTGGTCTGGATGATCTTTCAAGGTCCCTTCCAAGCCCTTACCATCCTGTATCTCTGTGTGGGTGAAACCCTCCACACCTGGCGTGCTGGGAGGCTGATACACCTGGCTGTCAGCATCCTGGCTCTCTAGCTTTGGGGCTGCCAAAGGAGACACAAGAGGCTGTCTTCACCTCTCAGCTGCTGTGGAGAAGAGCAAGGAGCAGGAGCTAGATAAAAATGCTTACCAGATGGCAGGCCCAGGAAACAGCTCATTATTATTTATTAATGGTTTTCATCTAGTTCTCATGGAGCTAATGTGCACTCTTGATTTATGTGGTATAATAAACGATTAAGTTACAACCCATGACATAATTTCAGATTTGCCAGGCAGCTTCAGCTTTCCAGATCCTCTGTGGTGCTTGAGCAAGGAGAGGGCTGGAGAGCACTCGTGGCAGGTGCTATGTGTACAGCTCCCATGGCCACTCCTGCTCCCACTTTGGGCTGGCAGGGCTGAATGGCTGAAAGCTGGAAGGGACTAGGATGCCTCTCGGCTAGACTCAGCTGCTCAAGGCCTCATCAGGCGGAGGTTGGTCTCTTCTCCCAGGCAGCCAGTACCAGAACAAGAGGACACAGTCTCAGGCTGCGCCAGGGCAGGTTTAGACTGGAAGTTAGGAGGAAGTTCTATACTGAGAGGGTGATTGCCCACTGGAATCAGCTGCCTGTGGAAGTGGTGGAGTCACCTTCAATGGAGGTGTTCAAGAAGAGGCTTGATGGGGTGCTTGGTGCCAGGGTTTAGTTTTTTAGTTGTTTAGGTGGGTTGTATTGTACTGTATTGTACTGTATTGTACTCTTTTGTACTGTATTGTACTGTATGGTACTGTATTGTATTTTAGGTGGGTTGGATTGGTTGATGGGTTGGACGTGATGATCTTGAAGGTCTCTTCCAACCTGTTGTTGTATTGTATTGTATTGTATTGTATCAACCTGGCCCTGGGCACCCCCAGGGAGAAGGCAGCCACAATCTCCCTGGGCAGCCTTTTCCAGAGTCTCACCACCCTCCTACTGCAGAACTCCTTCCTCAGCTCCAGTCTAACCCTACTCTCCCTCAGCCTCAAACCATTCCCCCTTGGCCTGTCTCTAGACACCCTCAGGAAAAGTCCCTCTGCAGCCTTCCTGTAGGGTCCCTTCAGGTACTGGAGGGCAGCTCTGAGGTCCCCCCAGAACCTTCTCCACCTTGAGCATTCCCAGCTCTTTCATCCTGTCCTCACAGTAGAGCTGCTCCAGCCCTTGAATGATCTTTGTGCCCCTCCTCTGGACTCACTGCAGCAGCTCTGATGATAGGGAGACCAGAACTGGAGGCAGGATTTGAGGAGGGCTCTCAGCAGAGCAAAGGGGCAGAATCCCCTTTCTTGGCTCTATCATAAAATCCAAACAGGACTCCAAAGGCTTCAGCTTGTTCTTCTGAGTGGGGACAGAGTGCATGTAACTTGGAAGGGCAATGGATGAAACCTTCACCTGGTGGGAGCTAGCTTGGCTCCCTGCCCTGCTGTAGTTTTTTGCCTTGGCAAGCAGAAAACAAAGAGTTCATTAAAAAACCAACACCCATAAGGAGTGGACCAGAGCTGAACTGAAGTGGAGTGCTTTCCTCAGTGCAACCAGGCAGCACTGCTCACCCATCCCACTGACAGCCCTGGGAAGCTGAGGTGCCACCACTGACACAGCCTGGAAGCAACCTGGGCTGCCAGATTAGGATAGAATTGAATTAGCCAGGTTGGAAGAGACCTTTGAGATCGTCCAACCTATCACCCAGCACCATCTCATCAACTAAAGCACTGCACCAAGCACCCCAGCCAGGCTCCTCCTGAACACTTCCAGTGGTGGTGACTCCACCACCTCCCTGGGCAGCACATTCCAGTGGCCAATGACTCTTTCTATGAAGAACTTCCTCACCTCCAGCCTAAACCTCCCCTGGCACAGCTTCAGACTGTGTCCTCTTGTTCTGCTGCTGCTTGCCTGAGAGAAGAGACCAACCCCCACCTGGCTGCAACCTCCCTACAGGGAGTTGGAGAGACCAAGAAGGTCTCCCCTGAGCCTCCTCTTCTCCAGGCTAAGCAACCCCAGCTCCCTCAGCCTCTCCTCCCAGGGCTGTGCTCCAGACCCCTCCCCAGCTTTGTTGCCCTGCTCTGGACACCTTCCAGCAGCTCAACATCTTTCCTAACCTGAGGGGCCCAGAACTGGCCACAGGACTCAAGGTGTGGCCTAACCAGTGCTGAGCACAGGGCAGAATGACCTCCCTGCTCCTGCTGGCCACACTGCTCCTGCTGCAGGCCAGGATGCCATTGGTGTTCTTGGCCACCTGGGCACACTGCTGGCTCATGTTCAGCCTCCTATCGACCAGCACCCCCAGGTCCCTCTCTGCCTGGCTGCTCTCCATCCACTCTGTCCCCAGCCTGTGGCACTGCCTGGGGTTGCTGTGGCCAATGTGTAGAACCTGGCTTGGGGTTATTCCAGGTGCTTGAACACCCAGTGAAATCACAGTACCATAGGAGGGCTTAGGTTGGAAGGGAGCTTAGAGATCATAATGGATGCTTGAAAAGCAAATGGCCCTGCTGATCACAGGAGTACAGGATGGTCGAGGTTGGAAGGGACCTCCTGAGATGAAGTCCAACCCCCCTGCCAGAGCAGCACCAGAGAATCCAGCACAGGTCACACAGGAACACATCCAGATGGGTCTTGAAAGTCTCCAGAGAAGGAGACTCCACAACCTCCCTGGGCAGCCTGCTCCAGGGCTCTGTGACCCTCATGGTGAAGAAGTTCCTCCTCATGTTGAGGTGAAACCTCCTGTGCTGGAGTTTATATCCATTGCCCCTTGTCCTATCCCAGGGTGCAGCTGAGCAGAGCCTGAACCCTCCCTCCTGACCCCCAGCCCTCAGATATTGATAAACACTTACTAATTCCCTTCTCAGTCTACTCTTTTCCAGCCTGAACAGCCCCAGGGCTCTCAGCCTCTCCTCACAGGGCAGTGCTGCAGTCCCTTCAGCATCCTGGTAGCCTCTGTTGGACTCTCTCCAGCAGATCCCTGTCCCTCTTGAGCTGGGGAGCCCAGAACGGAATGCAGTGCTGGTGGTGACCCTGGTGGTGACCCTGGTGGTGACCCTGGTGGTGACTCTGGTAGCCAGACCTTCAGTTGGCTCTTCAGAGTCAGATCAGTGTTGGCAAAGTTAGGCTCTGCAGAGCATCTCTCTGCCTTTGAAACCTTTTCTTTTTTTCCCCCCCTCCCCTGACACAAACTTTGGATGCTTGGAGTTCCCTTCCTCTCCAATCTTTATGCTGAAGAGCTTTTGAGCCCCGTTTCAATCTTCTGTCACTTCTGCTTTGGGGGAGGTGGAGTGGGGCTGAGGCAGCGTCGAGCCCCTGCCTAGGTAATCTGATAGAACCACTTGCACTCAGACCTTGATCTTATTTTGGGCCTCTTCATTACTTGCCAGGGATGAAAGATTCCCCTCCCCTCCTCTGTGGCTCTCCTTTTAATCCTACCTTACCCTTGGCACCATTAAAGCAACAGAGCCTCATTTCCAATGCACTCTATCGCTTAATCTTCTCCAGCGCTGAAGAACATCATGTCCAAGCTATTTATAGAACAATGCACAGAATATGGAGTTAATGGCTCTCAGCTTCTCTAATAGCCACAGATATGCTGGCTGATTAAACACAGGACTTTGAAACAAGGCTTGGAGTATGCCAGACTTGCAGAGAGACCTGCAGGGTGGTCAAGAAGCCTCTGGAGCGCTGAGGCTCTTCCCCTCCCACTGCAAACTTCCTTTGGTTCATCCCAGGATGTGAAGGGAGCCTGCAAGGAGGCTGGGGAGGGACTTCTCAGGACATCAGGTAGTGATAGGACTAGGGGGAAGGGAATGAAGCTGGAGGTGGGGAGATTCAGGCTGGAGGTGAAGAGGAAGTTCTTCACCGTGAGAGTGGTGAAGCCCTGGACTGGGTTGTGCAGGGAGGTGGTTGAGGCCCCATCCCTGGAGGTGTTTAAGCCCAGGCTGGATGAGGCTCTGGGCAGGCTGATGTAGTGTGGGGTGTCCCTGCCCATGGCAGGGGGTTGGAACTAGATGATCCTTGTGGTCCCTTCCAACCCTGACTGATTCTATGATGCTATGAAGTCCAACCTGTCACCACAGACCTCATGATGAGACCATGGCACCAAGTGTCACAGCCAATCTTTTTGTGGTGCTGCTTGCCTGGGAGAAGAGACCAACATCTGCCTGTCTTCAACCTCCCTTCAGGCAGTTGGAGAGAGCAAGAAGGTCTCCCTTGAGCCTCCTCTTCTCCAGGCTAAGCAACCCCAGCTCCCTCAGCCTCTCCTCCCAGGGCTGTGCTCCAGACCCCTCCCCAGCCTTGTTGCCCTTCTCTGGACACCTTCAAGTCTCTCAATGTCCTTCTTGAATTGAGGAGCCCAGAACTGGCCACAGGACTCAAGGTGTGGCCTAACCAGTGCTGAGCACAGGGCACAATGACTTCCCTGCTCCTGCTGGCCACACTGTTCCTGATACAGGCCAGGATGCCATTGGCCTTCTTGGCCCCCTGGGCACACTGCTGGCTCATGTTCAGGTGGCTGTCACTCAGCACCCTCAGGTCCCTTTCTGTTTGGCTGCTCTCAGCCACTCTGCCCCCAGCCTGTAGCTCTGCCTGGGGTTGCTGTGGCCACCTTAATGATTCTGTTTTCCTTCATCATTACTAGGGAGATGCTGCTCTCCATTTTCCCAAACTAAGGTTCTGTGCTCCTCTGAAAGCCAAGTGTGTGATGAGCATCTCTCTGCCTGTGATTTATCTGCCTGGCTGTGTTTCCAGATCTGGCTTTTACAACATCTTTCACACAGCTCACACCCCTAATTAATAGCTATAAAGTATTCAAGGGATGGGAGAAATTAACAGGATTTGATCTACTGTCACATGCCAACTTACAAGACCTGATAGATGAACACTAATTAATGGTGTGGAGGCCTGTGGTTAGCTACAGACAATGAAGGTAATTACCTCACCAAGTTCTGCTCACACCTTCCCTGGGAAGATGTTGACAACGTGGGGCTGAGGATGAAGGCCACAAAGCCTTTGTGTGAAGCTCAAGGGACAAATATGCAGAGATTTTAGGACATTGAAGGTGTCCAGAGAAGGGCAACGAGGCTGGGGAGGGGTCTGGAGCACAGCCCTGTGAGGAGAGGCTGAGGGAGCTGGGGTTGCTTAGCCTGGAGAAGAGGAGGCTCAGGGGAGACCTTCTTGGACACGATGATCTTGAAGGTCTCTTCCAACCTGGATTTATTGTATTGTATTGTATTGCTCTCTCCAATTCCCTGAAGGGAGGTTGTAGCCAGGTGGGGTTCGGTCTCTCTCCCAGGCAAGCAGCACCAGAACAAGAGGACACAGTCTCCAGCTGTGCCAAGGGAGGTTTAGGCTGGAGGTGAGGAGAAAGTTCTTCCCAGAAAGAGAGATTGGCCACTGGGATGTGCTGCCCAGGGAGGTGGTGGAGTCCCCATCCCTGGAGGTGTTCAAGAGGGGACTGGATGTGGCACTTGGAGCCATGGTTTAGCTGTCAGGAGGTGTTGGGTGCCAGGTTGGAGTTGATGATCCCTGAGGTCTTTTCCAACCTGGGTGATTCTGTGTTTCTATGATTTTTGAAGCTTGTTCCCTTCATTCTGCCCCCTGGAATGCAGCCCCAGAGGAGGAGGTGATGCTGGAGCTGTTTGCCTGCTTCCTGACAGTTGGAGCATGTCTCATCTCTGCTGCTGGTGGCTGTCCCACTAGCACCAGGGGCAGGACTGGGGTCGAGTGCCGGTGAGGGCAGTGCTGCTGGGGCCAGGAGCTGTGCCCCACCCAGCCCTCCCCCTGCTCTGTGCCCCACCCAGCCCTCCCCCTGCTCTGTGCCCCACCCAGCCCTCCCCCTGCTCTGTGCCCCATGCCACTGCCCTGTCCTAAAGCTTTCAGCTTTAATGGCGAGCAGTCGCTTGCTGGCAACCCAAAAGTGCTCCAAAGCCACCAGACAACGCGAGGTGGCTGTGTGGTGCAATTAGCACTTGGGGTTGTTGTTCCTCTTGCTCCTGGCTGGGGGGGTCTCTGGGGACAGATCTCTTGCATTGGGCTTGTGGGGGAAGGAAAAAGCCTCCCTCAGAAGCCTATCTCGTGGTCCTTTTTGATAAGTGAAGGCTCTCAGGAGCATGTCTGCTCACGTCCTTCTGCTGACAGCCACAACACGCTGGCTGCCTGCCCGTATCTGGCAGATGTGGAATCTGAAGCCTGCCTGGCATGTTTGTCCTGGCTGCTGGAATCTCCTGGGCTGTCAGCAAGAGCTGAACAGTCATCCTGTCTCTGTCCTCCTCTGGCCCTGCTTTGTGCACCCCAGTGCCACAGAATCACCAAGGTTGGAAGAGACCTCAAAGATCATCAAGTCCAACCTGGCACCACACACCCCATGACTAGACCATGGCACCAAGTGCCACATCCAATCCCCTCTTGAACACCTCCAGGGATGGGGACTCCACCACCTCCCTGGGCAGCACATCCCAATGGCTAACAACTCTCTCTGGGAAGAACTTTCTCCTCACCTCCAGCCTAAACCTCCCCTGGCACAGCTGGAGACTGTGTCCTCTTGTTCTGCTGCTGCTTGCCTGGGAGAAGAGACCAACCCCCACCTGGCTACAACCTCCCTTCAGGGAGTTGGAGAGAGCAATGAGGTCTCCCCTGAGCCTCCTCTTCTCCAGGTCACTGCATGGTCCAGCTAGGATGGCTCCTGGTTGTCCTGACTCCATGGCTACCGAAGCTGATGGACATGGACAGAGAGGCAGCAGTGCCTGGTGGAGTGTGTGGGGCTGCTCTGTGTGCTCAGCAGATGCTGGGTTTGGTCTATGTGGCTGCATTCAGAGCAGGAGCTGAGGTTGCTCTGGGCAGTGGTTTGCACAGGAAACAGTTCTGTGATGGAGAGGAGCAAGAATCATAGTATCATAGTATCAGTCAGGGTTGGAAGGGACCACAAAGATCAGCCAGTTCCAACCCCCCTGCCATGGGCAGGGACACCCTGCACTAGATCAGGCCATAGAATCAGCCAGGTTGAAAAAGACCTCAGAGATCAGCAAGTCCAACCTAACAACACCTCCTGACAACTAAACCATGGCTCTAAGTGCCACATCCAGTCCCTTTTTGAACACCTCCAGGGATGGGGACTCCACCATCTCCCTGGGCAGCACATCCCAATGGCCAATCTCTCTCTCTGGGAACAACTTCTTCCTAACATCCAGCCTAAACCTCCCCTGGCACAGCTGGAGACTGTGTCCTCTTGTTCTGCTGCTGCTTGCCTGGGAGAAGAGACCAACCCCCTCCTGGCTACAACCTTCCTTCAGGGAGTTGGAGAGAGCAATGAGGTCTCCCCTGAGCCTCCTCTTCTGCAGGCTAAGCAACCCCAGCTCCCTCAGCCTCTCCTCATAGAGCTCTGCTCCAAACCCCTCCCCAGCTTTGTTGTTCTTCTCTGGGCACATTCCAGACCCTTTGGTGGGTCAGCAGGAGCTGCTGGTGCAAAAAGCCAGGCAGGCTCCAAACCCTGGGTGTGCACAGCATTGCCATGGCTTCACTTGGTGACCTTACACATGAACTAACTCTGCAGGAATCCACAGGGCCAGGAGAAGAAGTGGATTTATCTCAGTTTTATGCTTGGAAGAGCCTGAGTCACAGAGAGGGGAGTGTGGAAGGGCAGTGCTGCTGCAGCACCACCTCATCCAAACAGTCTGGCTCTAGTGGGGACACAAGAGGCTGGCAGGCTCCTGCTCGTGCCTCGTGCTGGGTCAGAGCCTGATGTGGTGCTGAAGTTCCCAGCACTCGGTGTTTGATGGGATTTTCATGACCTTCAAACAACAAAGGCTGGTTCTGAGTCAGACTTTGCAGACCACTGCTGCTGGGTGGAGTGGGAGGAGTGGAGTAATGAGATTCTAGGACTCCTTGAGTTGGGCTGTAAGACATCTGGCAGTGTGCAAGCAGGGAAATTCTGCAGGGGCCCTTGGGGGATGTGCTGGCAGCCTGCTCCCATCCATCTGACACACATGATTAGAGGGCTGAGGCCTGTGTTGCTATCCCAGCTCCACATGTGTCAGCAACTGATGTTGATCTCTGTCTGCTCATCACTGTCATGGTACCAATCAGCAACCAGGATAAGCTCTGCTGTCATTTCTACCCACTCTTGGTCCTGTTTTCTCCTGGCCCAGTGGCACAAGCCCTGTGAGGAGAGGCTGAGGGAGCTGGGGTTGCTTAGCCTGCAGAAGAGGAGGCTCAGGGGAGACCTTCTTGCTCTCTCCAACTCCCTGCAGGGAGGTTGTAGCCAGGTGGGGGTTGGTCTCTTCTCTCAAGCACCAGAACAAGAGGACACAGTCTCAAGCTGTGCCAGGGGAAGTTTAGGCTGGAGGTGAGGAGAAAGTTCTTCCCAGGGAGAGTTGTTAGCCACTGGAATGTGCTGCCCAGGGAGGTGGTGGAGTCCCCATCCCTGGAGGTGTTCAAGAGGGGCTTGGATGTGGCACTTGGTGCCATGGTTTAGTCATGAGGTCTGTGGTGGCAGGTTGGACTTGCTGAGCTTTGAGGTCTCTTCCAACCTTGGGGATTCTGTGATATTGCCATCCCCACAGCTCCAGGCACAGCTGTGCCTGCAGCTGGTGCAGGAGGGGTGAGCTGCATTCCTTGGGAGCCTTGGGAACTGCCTGGCAGCTAAACTGCCCCCAGCCCCCTCTGTTCTGGGGTAAAATAACTCAATGAAGATAGCAGCAAAGACTCTGCTCACCAGAACTGGGTTTCAGAGCAGGAGAGGGCTTCCACCATTTCCTCTTGCCTGAATGCTTGGCATGCAGGTCTCCTTGACGAGGCAAGCTCAGCTTGTGTTTGTTGAGACATCTGGGCTGCAGTGGGCACCATCAGCCGTTACACAGCCTTCCCACTGTGCTACATAACGAGCCATCTGGACAGAGGCTGCCACACGCAGCCCAGGCTTCCAACAGGTGGGCAAAGGGGACACCCCCTTGCTGAAACGACCAAGGAGAGGCCCTGAGGATGGATGAGTCAGGTCCTTAGCCGTTGCAGGCTGTTACCTGGTCATGGCTGAGACACGATGGGAAAGGGCCTCAAGGCATGAAACAGACAGAGTGGCTTCTGGCTACGTGTGGCAATTATTGCCTCTGGGCATTGGGCCACTGCTGGCAGCAAGCTGAACCTCCATAGGTGCATGGGCTTGCTTTGGAGGCTCTGAGCTCTAACTCCCTGACTCCAGCCCCTGCTTTCAGAGGAGACATTGACCTGTCTTATGCAAGTTAAACTGCCTGAAGTGATGGAAAATGTCATTTTGCTATCCTGGGTGATGTAAAAGAAGAGAGGAAGGGATTCCTCACTGCTTGCTTTGGTTTTTCTCCCCCTGAGCTCTAATAGAGCTCTAGAGTGAGGGTGGGGAGGCACTGGAGCAGGGTGCCCAGGGAGTTTGTGGCTGCCCCCTCCCTGGGGGTGTCCAAGGCCAGGCTGGATGAGGTCTTGAGCAGCTGAGTGGCATCCTGGTCCCTTTCAGCTTTTAGCCATTCAGCCCCACCCAGCCCAAAGTGGGAGCAGGGAGTGGCCATGGGACCTGTACACAGGTTGAGAGGTGTCCCTGCCCATGGGGGAGAGGTTGGAGTGGATGATCTCTGAGCTCCCTTCCAACCTGAGCCATTCTCTGATTAAGAAACACCCCAAAGGAGTCCAAAGCTGTGGTGTCCCCCACCCCCCCTTCCAGGAACTGTTTAAATATCAACAACACACCACCACCCCATGTTCCACACAGCTTCATCCTGCTTGAAAACAGCTCCATGCTCTGTAAATGTCAGCCAGCTCCAGCTCTAACCTTGTTGTTTCTCTCTCTCCCTCCCTCCCCTGAAGTTCCCAGCCCCATCCCCTGCTGGGAACTGAGTCATGCTCTCGTCGCTGAGCCCTCCTCGGCTCGCAGCTTTGCTCCTCTCTCCTTTCCTGGCCGTTCTGTTCCAGGCTCTGAAGTTCACCACCCCACCTCCCAACCTCGGGGTGTCAGCTGGGAAGCAGAGCACTGCAGAGCTGACTCCCCCCTGCTCGGAGGCAAATCAATTATTCTAATGGCCTCGTTACTGAGGCCTGTGTGGGAAGCCTTCCTCAGGGGTATGATGATGACATAAATCTCATATTAAGCATTCTTTTCATCACCATCTCCCCTCTCCATCCCTCTGCTGCCTGCAGGCCTGTTTTCCATGCCTCTGGGAGAGAGGGCTGGGTCTGGAACAGGCTGTTTCTAACGTGGCTCTCATGGAACAATCAGAAAGACGTTTGTGTCCCTTACTCTTCCTTCCTTTTGGCTGAAGCCCCTTTTAAGCATCTCCATAGTTACCTCTTCATCAGTCTGCAGAGTCATAGCTGCCTGTGTGCAATCATCACATGAGTAGCTCTTGCTGTCAGGAATAACCTTCCTCCATGCTCTTCCACCTGATAAGATGTGGCTCCCTCCTTGCCCCCCCTGGCTCCTCTCTTCTGCTGAGATTGGCTCTGACTGAGTGCTTTAATTCATCCACTGGGCAACGTGTCCACTTTCCCCTGCTTCACCTAATGGGTACCATCCACTCTCTGGCAGCCTGACTCAGATTTCAGCTCTCTATCCATACAATCGTTGGATCACTTCACTTGGAGAGGACCTCTAAGGTCACAGAATGGTTTAGGTTGGAAGGGACCTTAAAGATCATTCAGTTCCAAGCCCCCTGCTATGGGCAGGGACACCTCCCACCAGCCCAGGTTGCTCCTCATCCATCCTGGTTTTGAACACCTCCAGACAGGAGGCATCCACAACCTCCCTGGGCAACCTGTTCCAGAGTCTCACCACCCTCACTGTAAGAATGTCTTCCTAACCTTCAGTCTCCCCTTTTCCAGCTCAAAGCCATTATCCCTCATCTGCTGTAAAAAGTCCCTCCCCAGCTCTCCTGTAGCTGCCTTCAGGTCCTGGAAGGTCTCCCTGGAGCCTTCTCTTCTGCAGGCTGAGCAGCCCCAACTCTCCCAGTCTGTCCCTGTAGGGGAGGTGCTCCAGCCTCTGATCCTCTTCATGGCCTCACCTGGCTCCACTAGCCCAGTCTGAGTTCCTTCTTGTGCTGGGGGGCACCTGAACTGAATGCAGTACTTCAGGTGAGGTCTTATGAGAAGAGAGTGGAGGGGCAGAACCCCTCCCTCCTCCTGCTGGTCACATCTCACCAGGTGACAGATCTGCAAGTCCAACTTTAAGAGGTTTATGTGACTGCAAAATGGCTTTGTCCTGGGTGGTCCTTTCCTTGTCTAAATCTGGACACTTTGTTCCTTCCTGGAAACCTCAGATCCTGGAGGGTGAAAGAGGATTCTCTCTCAAGGACTTGGCAGTACACTGCTTGTCCTCATCGAGTCAAAGGCCACCAGACAATAGATGAAATGAATTGAACACTGAGGACTAAGAAGCTGTAGTCCTCAAAAGCATATTTACTGCAGAGCTGAAAGCAAGCACTGAAGATTACTGAAGGGCTGCATTTGGAGATGGCAGTTCTGGCTTAGCCCCTGTGAAAGCCACCAGCAAAGCCATGCTAATCCCTCTCAGATTATCAACCATTCCAGGATCTTGGCTCATTTAGCACATCTAACCATGAAAGAATAAATGCCCTTGACGCACAGGGCTTGCCCCAGCAGCAGAGCTTTGCATTCCCCCCTCCTCTGCTGGGCAGATGTGAAGGAGGCTTTCAGCACTCTGGAGCAGGACCCTTTCTGAACCTTTGCCCTTCAAAGGCTACCTCTGTTCCCTATCCCATCCCCTGGGCAGTCTTGTCCAGAGAAGTTGTGGAGGCTCAAACCCTGGCAGTGCTCAAGGACAGGTTGGATGTGGCCTTGAGCAGCTTGGTCTAGCAGGAGATGTCCCTGCCTGCGGCAGGGGCCTGGTGCTGGTCTCTCCTCCCAGGTAATGAGTGATAGAACAAGAGGGAATGACCTCAAGGTAGGTTTAGACTGGACATTATGAAGCATTATTTTCCAGCAAGAGAGGTCAGGGATTGGGAATGAGCTGCCCAGGGAAGTGGTTGAGTCCCCAACCCTGGATGTGTTTACAGGTGGTTTTGATGTGGTGCTTGGGGATATGGTTTAGGGGTGACCCTTGTTGAGTAGGGTTATCAGTTGGACTTGGTGATCCTGAGGCTCTCTTTCCAACCTGAATGATTCTGTGCAGTGATCTTAAGGTCCCTTCCCACCCAAACCATTCCTGATCCCATGAGCTCCCTGGTGGGAGCAGCCAACCCTGGATGTGTTTACAGGTGGTTTCGATGTGGTGCTTGGGGATATGGTTTAGGGGTGACCCTTGTTGAGTAGGGTTATCACTTGGACTTGGTGATCCTGAGGCTCTCTTTCCAACCTGAATGATTCTGTGCAGTGATCTCTAAGGTCCCTTCCCACCCAAACCATTCCTGATCCCATGAGCTCCCTGGTGGGAGCAGCCACCCTGGATGTGTTTACAGGTGGTTTCGATGTGGTGCTTGGGGATAGTGGTTTAGGGGTGACCCTTGTTGAGAGGGTTTCACTTGGACTTGGTGATCCTGAGGCTCTCTTTCCAACCTGATGATTCTGTGCAGTGATCTCTAAGGTCCCTTCCACCCAAACCATTCCTGTCCCCTAGCTCCCTGGTGGAGCAGCCAACCCTGATGTGTTTACAGGTGGTTCGATGTGGTGCTTGGGGATATGGTTTAGGGTGCCCCTGTTGAGTAGGTTATCACTTGGACTTGGTGATCCTGAGGCTCTCTTTCCAACCTGAATGATTCTGTGCAGTGATCTCTAAGGTCCCTTCCCACCCAAACCATTCCTGATCCCATGAGCTCCCTGGTGGGAGCAGCGGTTCGGCTCGGGCCGGCGCTCTGCCTTCTGAACAATGAACTGGTTTCCTTTTGCTGCTGCTAAAGGAGCAGCATCTCTGTAGCTGTTGGTCGCTGCCTCTGCTTTCTCTTTCTAGGGTTGGAAAGTGGGAGGTGTGGTCCTCAAGCCAGCACCAGATATTTGTCTCCTTCTCCTTAACGCTGCACCCCTGCTGCAGGCCGAGCGCAGGGAGCGCGAGGCTCCGGAGCTCTCCGAATTACGAAGTCATCCTCTTGTCAAAGCCTTTTAAGTCTCAAGCTCTCTTTTAGCAGCAAATGCTGTGACATTCACTAGAGAACAGCAGCATTTCAAAGTCAGGAAGGTCTATTCTTAGTACATCAGTCAAAAAAAGAGAGGGGGAGGAGGGAAGGGGGGAGAGGGGGGAGGGGGGAGGAAGGAAAAAAATCTTGAGGGGGGAAAAAAAAAAAAGCAGTTTGACCAAAATGAACCTTGTCAGAAATGATCAATTCCTCTTCCATTCAGCTTGACCTGGCCCTTGCTGCGTGCCAGAGGACAGAATTTGATGACACAGCACAATAAACTCCAATTGCCAGATCTCCTTGTAATTAATTCCCTGGCAGTGGAGGGCTGGCAAAGGATAATCGCTCTTTGAGGTGCTTGAATCGCTGCGGGCTTGAGAAGGGGGTTTGGGGTGGTTCTTCTTTCCCCTCCCTCCCACCCCCCCTCTTTTTTTTACTTAAAGGCAGGTTTCTCCTCAGTTAGTTGAAGAACAGCTGCTGAGGAGGAACAGCCACCTCCCAGCAGTTTTATTCCTGCTCTTTAAACACCTCTTCCTGCTAGACCAGCCTCTCCCTCTTGGGTTGCTGGGAGGTGTCCAGAGAAGGGCAACGAGGCTGGGGAGGGGTCTGGAGCACAGCCCTGGGAGGAGAGGCTGAGGGAGCTGGGGCTGCTTAGCCTGCAGAAGAGAAGCTCAGGGGAGACCTTCTTGCTCTCTCCAACTCCCTGAAGGGAGGTTGTAGCCAGGTGGGGCTTGGTCTCTTCTCCCAGAACAAGAGGACACAGTCTCTAGCTGTGCCAGGGGAGGTTTAGGCTGGAGCTTAGGAAGAAATTGTTCCCAGCAAGAGAGATTGGCCATTGGGATGTGCTGCCCAGGGAGGTGGTGGAGTCCCCATCACTGGAGGTGTTTAGGAAGAGCCTGGATGAGGCACTTGGTGCCATGGTTGAGTTGATTAGATGGAGTTGGGTGAGAGGTTGGACTCGGTGATCTCAAAGGTCTTTTCCAACCTGGTCTATTCTATTCTATTTCATTTCTATTCTATTCTATTCTATTCTATTCTATTCTATTCTATTCTATTCTATTCTATTCTATTCTATTCTATTCTATTCTATTCTATTCTATTCTATTCTATTCTACCCTACCCTACCCTACCCTACCCTACCCTACCCTACCCTATCCTATCCTATATCCTATCCTATCCTATCCTATCCTATCCTATCCTATCCTATCCTATCCTATCCTACCCTACCCTACCCTACCTACCCTACCTACCCTATCCTATCCTATCCTATCCTATCCTACCCTACCCTACCCTACCCTACCCTACCCTACCCTACCCTCTATCCTATCCTATCCTACCTATCCTATCCTATCCTATCCTATCCTATCCTATCCTATCCTATCCTATCCTGCCCTATCCTATCCTGTCCTATCCTATCCTATCCTACCCTACTCCTCGAGAGTTAAGGGACAAAGTCAGGAGTGAGCCCATCATAACCCAGAGGGACATCAGGGCTGTGCTGCCTTTCCCTGTGTTCTGGAGCACCGCCCCTCAGAAACCCACAGTGCCCTGGAGAGGCCAGGTGTGCTCACACCCCAGGCCTCAAATGCCACATCTAGGCAAGGTGACTTTTGCCTTTATTGTTTCTCCCTGGAGGACTTCACTCTGAGTTCCTAAAACTGAGGTGAAGAGGGGCTAGAGCCTGAGCTGGAAACCTGCTTGTCCATGACAAAACCTGCTTGTCCTCCCTAACAGTCCTTCTCCAGCTGCATAGAACTCCTGAAGTGGTTATCCAATCACTTTCTCCTCAACTGAAAGAGGTTTGTTTAGCATGATAGAAAGTTAGGAACGATGCCTGTGCTGTTTGTTCAGAGCTGCATCTTCTAAACCCTGCCTCTAAGGAGCTGCTGCTGCTGGGCTCTTGGTCTTCAGGGACTGAGAGAGTGCAAAGAGCTTTTGCCAACCTTCTTGAAGCCATGCAGATGGTTTTGATGAGACTTTTCCTGTGCCTCCAGAAGGGATTCAGTTCACTAGAGGGTGATGCTGGAGCAAGTGTACTCTCAAAGCAGACCTTCAATGTCCCTCTCTCTGTCCTGACCATTGCCAGAGATGTTCTTCATGTGCTGCTGCCTCTTTCCTCCTCTTTAGCATTCATGCAGTGATGATCATGTGAAAATTACTCACACTTCTGACTCGAGAAAACTTTCCTAGCCCAGAACTTCATCCAATAGCAAGGGAATTAGAAAGTCAAATTGGGGGAGAAATTATACACTCTGTGTATCAATACAGCAAACAGCATAAAAGCTGCAATCAATCACCCCAGCAGCAAAGGTGGTGGCACAGGTTCCTTGTCACCAAGTGGATCACAGCCCCACGAGTAAAGGAAAAGGTGAATCAGAACAAGAAACTTCGGTGTGCTGCCTCCCTGGGCAGCCAATTCCAGAGTCTCACCACCCTCACAGGGAAGAAATTCTTCCCCAGCTCCACTCTAACCCTGCTCTGCCTCAGCTTCAAAGCATTTCCTCTTGTCCTGTCTCTAGACACCCTCAGGAAAAGCCTCTCTGCAGCCTTCTGGTAGGATCCCCTCAGCTATTGGAAGGCATCTGTAAGGTCCCCCAGAGTTTTTTCCAGGCTGAACACCCCCAGCCCCCTCAGCCTCTCCTCATAGCAGAGCTGCTCCAGCCCTTGGATCATCTTTGTGGCCTCCTCTGGACTCACTTCCCCAGCTCTGTGTCCTCCTCCTTCTGGGGACACCAGCACTGGAGGCAGGATTGGAGGTGAGGTCTCAGCAGAGCAGAGTCAAGGGGCAGAATCTCCTCTCTTGCCCTGCTGGCCACACTCCTCTGGCTGCAGCCCAGCACACCGCAGCCTTCTGGGCTGCCTGAGGGCACTGCCAGCTCCTGGTGAGCTTCACCTCCATCAACACTCCCAAGGCTCTTTCTTCAGAGCTGCTCTTAACCCACTCTGGATTTGTTCTGGGGATTGCCCCCTCCCCCCCCGTCCCAGCTGCAGGACCTTGCACTTTGGCTTGCTTGACCTCATGCAGTTGTCACTGGCCCACTTCTCAAGCCTGTCAAGATCCTTCTGGATGGCTGAATCTCTATTCTGTTGCATGCCTGAGGAGGTAAACAACTCTCCCTCCAAAGCACCTCCTGGAAGTGGAGCAGTTTGATGTTCCATGTGCACGGTGCCAAGGCTGCTGCAGGTGTGTGTACAGCCCAGCCCTGGAGCCTGCAGCTCAGCCCTGCGTGGTCCTCCCTCTGCTACTCTCCTGATGTGTTTTGACTGCCAAATCTTGTGGTTTTGTAGGTCTTGTATCTCTGCTGTCAGCTCCCTGAGATGCAAGAAGCAGGCACAGCCCAGATGCCTGCTTGAAGCAGAAATAGCACAGCTTTCTACTCCTGCTCCCCAGCAGGTCCCCTGAGCCTTGAATCTCTGCTAGACAGAGTTCCAGAGGGGGGAGGAGGGGAAAAAAAAACCCCAGCTCTAAACCTTGAGTTTGCAGTAGTTGTAGAAAGCTGGTTCTGGGTTTGGTGTAATTTAGCAGCCTGAACCAGAGAGAGCAGCAATCTGTTGTAGGTTCTTAAGTGAGTCAGCAAGCTGCTGATGGTTGGACTCAGGAGTCTTAGAGGTCTTCTCCAAGCAAAATAGTATCATCATAGTATCAGAGTATCAGTCAGGGCTGGAAGGGACCACAAGGATCAGCTAGTTCCAACCCCCCTGCCATGGGCAGGGACACCTCACACTAGATCAGGCTGGCCAGAGCCTCAGCCAGCCTGGGCTTAAACACCTCCAGGGACAGGGCCTCAACCACCTCCCTGCACAACCCATTCCAGGGCTTCACCACTCTCCTGGGGAAGAACTTCCTCCTCATGTCCAGCCTGAATCTCCCCACCTCCAGCTTCATTCCATTCCCCCTAGTCCTAGCACTACCTGATGTCCTGAGCAGTCCCTCCCCAGCCTTCCTGTAGCCCCCTTCAGATCCTGGAAGGCCACAATGAGGTCACCTGGGAGCCTTCTCTTCTCCAGACTGCACAGCCCCAACTCCTTCAGTCTGTCCTCACAGGAGAGCTGCTCCAGCCCCCTGCTCATCCTCCTGACCCTGCTCTGGACACCTCCCAGCACCTCCAGATCCCTCTTGTCATAGGGGCTCCAGAACTGGAGGCAGTACTGCAGGTGGGTCTCAGCAGGACTGAGCCAGAGGGGGAGAATCCCCTCCCTTGCCCTGCTGGCCCACTTCTCCTGCTGCAGCCCAGGCTCTGATTGGCTTTCCGGGCTGCAAGTGCACCCTGAGAGCTCCTGGTGAGCTTCTCCTCCCCCAGCCCCCCCCAAGTCTCTCTCCTCAGGGCTGCTCTCCAGCCAGTCCCTGCCCAGCCTGGATTGTGCCTGGGATTGCCTCCACCAGCTGCAGGACCTGCCCTTGGTCTTGTTGAAGCTCCTGAGGTTGGCTTGTGCCCACCTCTCCAGCCTGTCCAGGTCCCTCTGGCTGGATCCTTCCCTCCAGCTGTCTGCTGCACCACACAGCTTGGTGCCATCAGCAGCTTGCTGAGGGTGCATGATTCTGCTGGTGAAAACTCTCTGAGTTTGGGGATGTTCAGTGAATTCTCAGGCTTCCAGGGGCTTCTGCACATCACCCCTGGGCTTTGTCTGTTGCAATCTGTAGCTCTGATGGTGTGGGATGTGTGCTGGTGAGTGGATGTCTCTGGGTGGGTATTTGGAAAGCTCCAGAGAGACAACAGGAAGGACAAAGAGCTCCTGCTAGTGTCTGGAGGATGTGTGGGTGTCCCCAGATTGACTTCAGACTGGGAGGTAGCAAAGCTCAGCAGCATCAGCCCCATGGCTTCTGATCTAAGACACCCCGGGACAGGAGGCACAGACAGCTCAAGAGGCTGGGGCTGGGCTCTTCTCAGGGGTGCTCAGTGACAGAACAAAGGGCAGTGGCTACAAACTGGAACCCAGGAGGTTTCACTTGAGCTTAAGGAGAAACTTTCCCTTTGAGGGTGCTGGTGCCCTGGAGCAGGCTGCCCAGAGAGGTTGTGGAGTCTCCTTCTCTGGGAGCTTCCAACCCCCTCTGGCCATTGTGCTCCTGGGCAAGCTGCTGTGGGCGCCCTGCTTTAGCAGGGGGGTTGGAGTGGATGACCTCAGGAGTTCCCTTCCAGCCTCCACCATTCTGTGATTCTGCCACTGCTGGAAGGACAGATCCTTTCCTCGCTGAAGGAGGAGCTCAAGGAAGCTTTGGCAGCTGGTGTCCCCCATGGCACACACAGAGTCCACGAGAGGGCCATTCCAGCACAGCTCCGTGGGTGAAGCACCATGTGGAGAGTGAGCAATTATTTGGCCAGGGAGAGAGGAAGGGGGGAGCCCAGGGAGAGGAATGGGAGCAGGGAGCTCCTCCATCTGAGCGTCTGGAGGTGGGGTGTCACCTCCAGGGCTTCGCTCAGGAGGCCCTGCCTTGTGCTGTGGGTCCTGTGTGGAGCTCCAGCAGCACGGGCAGAGGGCTGGGTGCGTGCAGGCTGCCCTCTGCAACGCTTAAACTGCCACCAGTGTCCCTCAAGGCCCGGGGTGACCAGCAGGGGCTGAGGGTTTCGGAGGAGGTGGCCGCGGGCTGCTTACCTTCTGCGCTCTCCGCTTGTCCGCCCGCTGGTTCTGGTGGTAAATGCGGCTGAAGTTGGACACGATGACAGGAACAGGCAGAGCAATGACCAGCACCCCACTCAGGGAGCAAATGGAGCCAAAGATCTTCCCAGCAATCGTCTTGGGCACCATGTCACCATAACTGGAAGGGGAGGAAAAAAACACAGAAGGGAAGCCCCTCCTTCAGACAAGCACAACTGGCACCAGCAGCCCCTCCGGGCTCCCTGTGTCTAGGCAGCACCCACAGCGTCCAGGCTGGACACTAAGCTCAGAGGTCCACCAGGCAAGAGGCTGTTCATGCAGTGCTGTCATCCTGGAGAGGACAGTTTCCACCCTGCTGTGGGAATGACTGAAACTGGGCCAAAGGAAGGCACAGATGTTGCTTCAGAGAAGGGCAACGGGGCTGGGGAGGGGGCTGGAGCACAGCCCTGGGAGGAGAGGCTGAGGGAGCTGGGGTTGCTTAGCCTGGAGAAAAGGAGGCTCAGGGGAGACCTTCTTGGCAACCAGCACCAGAACAACATTGAAATGTGCTGCCCAGGGAGGTATCACAGTATCACCAAGGTTGGAAGAGACCTCAAAACTCACCAAGTCCAACCTGTCACCACAGACCTCATGACTAGACCATGGCACCAAGGGCCACATCCAATCCCCTCTTGAACCCCTCCAGGGATGGGGACTCCACCACCTCCCTGGGCAGCACATCCCAATGGCTAACAACTCTCTCAGGACCTTCTTGCTCTCTCCAACTCCCTGAAGGGAGGTTGTAGCCAGGAGGGGGTTGGTCTCTTCTCTCAAGCCACCAGCACCAGAACAAGAGGACACAGTCTCCAGCTGTGCCAGGGGAAGTTTAGGCTGGAGGTGAGGAGAAAGTTCTTCCCAGAGAGAGTTGTTAGCCATTGGAATGTGCTGCTCACCCTACCACAGCTGCCCAGGGAGGTGGTGGAGTCCCCATCCCTGGAGGTGTTCAAAAAGGGATTGAAGCCATGGTTTAGTTAGTCAGGAGGTGTTGGGTGACAGGTTGGACTTGATGATCTCTGTGGTCTTATCCAACCTTATTGATTCTATGATTCAGGCAGCCACTGAGTTAGATTCACATCCTCTCCCCCATGCTGCCCCCTGGCCTCTCCCCCATGCTGCCCCCTGGCCTCTCCCCCGTGCTGCCCCCTGGCCTCTCCCCTGTGGGTGCCCCCTGGCCTCAGGACTAATTCAAAGTCTGGATTCAGTAAAGGACCAAGTCCCAGGATGTGAGCAGCTGAAGAACACTCAGACAAACCTCTGTGCTGGGTCTGACCCAGCAGTCTGCACCAGCAGCTGTAATTTGTGTGTGAAATGGTACAGGCAGAATCCGAGACAGCATAATCCACTTTGCAGAGCTGGGACACGCTGCTGCTTTAAGGATCTGTAGCTTCCACACCACAGCAGCCACTGCTCTGAGTGATTATTTGCTGTTTGTGCTTTTACTTTGCATGTTGCCACAGCTTCAGTGGTTTTAGGCTTGAGATTAAGCTTTAATACTCTCCTTCTGTAAAGAGAACCAATGTAGCCTTAGGGCTACTCATCTGTGCCCCGGGAAGGATCGTGGCTGTGAGTCCCTCATGGGAAAGAAGGGACTGAAACTGCTCTGGGGCTTGGACACCTGATGGGCTGTGCTGGCTCACTAAGTGCTGCCTTAGAGCAAAGGCAGTAGGGGTTCTGAATGCTGATTTCTTTCTGATTTGGCCTGATCCAATCCCCAGGTTGTGTCCCAGGTGGCTGAACCTCTTCGCTCCAGCCAGCTGCTCCCCCGCTCGCTGCTCCCTCACCTCTCGGCACAGGCTCTGACTCCCAGCGGGCAGCAGATGCTGGCAATGCAGAGGCTGTGCCCTGCATCCCCTGTGCTCTCCTGTGCTCAGTGGCC
>JAAWVA010000041.1:5108640-5170161 GCA_015227895.2 Colaptes auratus | reverse complement strand
CATCTGCACCCCGCACCTCCCCTATGCACATCCCATCCCCATCCATGTCTGGCCATGCATATCCTGTCTGCATCCTATGCATTTTCCATGCATTTCCCTCCCATCTGCAGCCCATGCTCATCCCATCTGCAGCCTGCACCAGCCCCATGCACATTCCACCTGCCTCCCAAGAGCATCCCATGTGCTTCCCCTTCTTGTCCAGCCCACACCGATCCCCTGCACATCCTGCACCCATTCCATGCATATCCCCCACCCATTCCATGCATGTTCTGCACCTATCCACACCCTTCCCAACCATATCCCTGCCTGCAGCCCTCCCACCACAGCCAGGTCCAGGCACTGGAAGGAGAGGAGCTGGGCTCCTGTGGCCTCCCCATGGCAAAACCATCCTGAGCTGGGGCTCGGGGCGGGGGGCATGCTGAGGGGATTGGGTTCAGGCTTTGATGTGGTTCCACTCTCCCAGAGTGATGAAGAATAATGATGATGATGATGATAATAATAACAATGAGGAATGATGCTGATAATAAATTAGCAAATCACAAATTGATAACTAGATAAATATGCATTGATAAATAGATAAATACTAATAGGAGCTCCCCTCAGGCTGGTCTGCTGCCCCAGAGTGATGAGGAATAATTATCATCATCATCATCATCATGGAGCAAATATCAATAGATTATTAATAGTAAAACAATACATATCAATATATTATTAATAGTAAAACAACAAATATCAATATGTTATTAATAGTAAACTAATGAACCATAGCATAAATATATTATTATAGTAAATAAGCCAGCACAGAATAAATCTCACTACATTATTAGCATAAATAATAACAGCAATAATAATGATGCACTCCCAATACTACTCTTCATTAACACTAATTATTCTTTACAAGGAGCAGCAGCAGCTCCTTACTCTGTCACACTTCACCAAGGGCTGCAGCCACCCAGGTGAAAACTTGGGCAGCTCTGCCCAGGCTCACTCCTTCCTCATGGATGCTTGGGGATGTCTGTGCTGGGCCAAAGGGGGCACTGGGTGGGGTGTAAGGGGTCTCTCACTGAATTCTGCTCACTCCTTCCTCATGGATGCTTGGGGATGCCTGTGCTTCACTTCTCATCAAGGGTCTCTCCAGCTTAAACAATACAATACAATACAATACAATACAATACAATACACCAGGTTGGAAGAGACCTTCAAGATCATCACGTCCAACCCATCAACCAATCCAACCCACCTCAATACAATACAATACAATACAATACAACCCACCTAAACAACTAAACAACTAACCCATGGCACCAAGCACCCCAGCAAGCCTCTTCCTGAACACCTCCAATGAAGGTGACTCCACCACCTCCAGGGGCAGCCCATCCCAATGGGCAATCACTCTCTCTGGATAGAACTTCTTCCTAACATCCAGCCTAAACATCCTGCCTAACATCTTGCCCTGGCGCAGCCTGAGACTGTGTCCTCTTGTTCTGGTACTGGCTGCCTAGGAGAAGAGACCAACCTCTGCCTGGCTACAACCTCCCTTCAGGTAGTTGTAGAGAGCACCCCTGTGTCTCCTCTTCTCCAGGCTAAGCAACCCCAGCTCCCTCAGCCTCTCCTCACAGGGCTGTCTTCCAAGCCCCTCACCAACTTTGTTGCCCTTCTCTGGACACCTTCCAGCAAGTCACCTCCTTCCTAAACTGAGGGGCCCAGAACTGGACACAGGACTCAAGGTGTGGCCTAACCAGTGCAGTGTACAGGGGCAGAATGACCTCCCTGCTCCTGCTGGGCCAAAGGGGGCACTGGCTGGGGTTTAAGGGGTCTCTCACTGAAGTCTGCTCACTCCTTCCTCATGGATGCTTGGGGATGCCTGTGCTGGGCCAAAGGGGGCACTGGGTGGGTTTAAGGGGTCGCTCACTGAATTCTGCCTTAACACAAGGTCACAGGGTGGGTCAAAAGTGGCTGGTTTACAGCTTTGTGTTTGCTCTTGTATTTAGGGCTGCTTGCTCCACGTAGCCTCATAACCTCCACCTGATGGATTGCCTTGTGCCTTGCTCCTCATTTCTTGGCTCCAGAGCGTGGTCTGTGGGACTTGGTGAAGACCTCCCAGACAAAGAAAGGGACAAATGAAGTCTGGAGCGGGAGGACAAATGAGAAACCTCTGCCCCAGGCAAGGCTGTTACTCACCAGCGGGTTTGGAGGCTCCATGGAATCACTGTGGGATGCTGCTCTTTCTCCTTCACATCAGTTCCAGTCTTTGAAAACCCTTTCAGGGAAGAAGTTTCCCCTAATGCCCAACCTAAAGCACTCCTGCTGCAACGTGAGACCAGTTGCTCTGGTCCTGTCTCTTGTTACTAGGGAGAAGAGAAGGGAAGAGAAGAGACTGCAAAGTTTCTGTCTTCATCACAATATTCTTACTGCCTTGGGGGTTTTGTGGGGGGTGGAAGACAATCAGCAGCTGGATTAGAGGCTTAAGCCAGCCCTGCCCACCTCTTGTTCTGGCTGGAGCAGATCCCAGCATGGTGTGGGGTGGGAGGGATCATCCAGTCCAAACCCCCCCTGCTCCAGCAGGCACCCACAGCAGCTTGCCCAGGAGCACAATGGCCGGGGGGGGGGGGGTTGGAATCTCTCCAGAGAAGGAGACTCCACAACCTCTCTGGGCAGCCTGCTGCAGGCCTCCACCACCCTTAAATTAAAGATCAAATCCTCCTCATGCTCAGGTGGAATTTTTTATGATCAACTTGGTGCTCTTTACCCCTTGCCCTGTCCCTGGGCACCAGCCTGGCCCCCCCCCTGCCTACCAACCTCTAAGTATTGATCAGCACTGATCAGAGTCCCTCCCTCAGCCTTCTCTTCTCCAGGCTGTGAAGCCCCAAGTCCTTCATCCTTTCTTCACACAGGAGTCGTGGAATCAATAGGTTGGAAAACACCTCAAAGATCATCAAATCCAACCTGGCACCCAACACCTCCTGACTAACTACAAGAAGGCTGGGGAGGGACTTTTCAGACTATCAGGGAGTGATAGGACTAGGGGGAATGGGATGAAGCTGGAGGTGGGGAGATTCAGGCTGGATGTGAGGAGGAAGTTCTTCCCCATGAGAGTGGTGAGCCCTGAATGGTTGTCCAGGGAGGTGGTTGAGGCCCTGTCCCTTGCGGTGTTTAAGACCAGGCTGGACGAGGCTCTGTCCAGCCTGATCTAGGGTAGAGTGTCCCTGCCCATGGCAGGGGGGTTGGAACTAGATGATCCTTGTGGTCCCTTCCAACCCTAACTGAAACTATGAAACTAATAAACTATGAAACTAAACCATGGCTCCAAGTGCCACATCCAGTCCCCTCTTCAACACCTCCAGGGATGGGGACTCCACCACCTCCCTGGGCAGCACATCCCAAGGGCTAACAACTCTCTCTGGGAAGAACTTTCTCCTCACCCCCAGCTTAAACCTCCCCTGGCACAGCTTGAGACTGTGTCCCCTTGTTCTGGTGCTGCTTGCCTGGGAGAAGAGACCAACCCCCACCTGGCTCCAACCTCCCTTCAGGGAGTTGGAGAGAGCAAGAAGGTCTCCCCTGAGCCTCCTCTTCTCCAGGCTAAGCAAGCCCAGCTCCCTCAGCCTCTCCTCGTAGGGGCTCAAGGCCTCTCCCCAGCCTCACTGAGATGGTAGCAGTGCCCCCCCCCCGCCTCGGCATCCTCCCCTTTCCAAGGAGCCAAGGGAGCCAAGCCCTGCCCAGGCTGAGAAGGAAGGAGCTGGTTTGGGTGGTTTGTTTAAAAAGGAGAATAGTTGGCAGGAACACGAGCAGAGCTGAAAGTATTTTCATCTGTTTTGTTTTGCAATGTTTAATGTTTTGTGTTCCACTTTGTGGATTATACAAAGGGAATCACTGGGAACAAAGGTCTCCCACTCTGGACTAATGTGACTAAGCAAATTTGGCCAAGGGAATTGAAACCCCCACCAGCCCCACCACAAAATGCCTGGGAAAAGGACTAGATTAAGCAGGGGGGAAACAACCAAGCAATAAAAGTTCACCTTCCAATCAAGATCTGTTGGCAAAGTTGATTCCAGGCAGGGAAGGGGAATCAGAAGTCTTCTTTGGAGATGATTTGATTTGATTTCGTAGTATCAGATCAGGGTTGGAAGGGACCACAAGGATCAGCTAGTTCCAACCCCCCCTGCCATGGGCAGGGACACCCCACACTAGATCAGCCTGGCCAGAGCCTCATCCAGCCTGGGCTTAAACACCTCCAGGGATGGGGCCTCAACCATCTCCCTGGACAACCCATTCCAGGGCTTCACCACTCTCCTGGGGAAGAACTTCCTCCTCGCCTCCAGCCTGAATCTCCCCACCTCCAGCTTCATGTGATCTGATTTGATTTGATTTTTCTAAGCTGGATTTTGGGGCTTTAGGAGAGGTCTTCAGGTGTTGGCTGCTCTGTGAAGGACAAAATTCCTCTCCTCACTTTGGACCTGTCGGGTACCAAGGATGTAGGAAAAGCTACAGAAGGGACCTGGCCAAAAAAAAACCAACCCCCAACACAACCCAGCCTCAAAATGCAAACTGTTGGCAGTTTGAGGGGAAAGCAGCTGGGAAAGAAGCTGCTTCTTGCCCTTTCTTTTGTTTTCATTCATGAGTGCATTCAAGAGATAATATCTTATACCTACTTATTTTTAGAACTGTCTTGAGGCCTCAGCTGGGACCTGGTGAAGCTCAGGCACCCTCAGAGGCTGGTGTGGCTCAGCGCTGTCCAAGCAAGGGCAGTTTGTCCCTGGCCAGAGTAATTTACAGCCTCACTTCCAAGGCTGGGACAAGAGGCAGGGAGAAACAGGATCACAGGATCAGGGAGGTCAGAGAAGGCTTCTGAGATGATCAAGTCCGACCAAAGAGGTCTCCCTGGAGCCTTCTCTCCTCCAGAACAACCAACCTCGGTCACCACCATCCTCTGGAGAACCCAAAAGGAGCAGAGATCTCTCCACCAAGCCCTTCCCAGCATCTCACTCAAATCACAAGGACAGTGTGTGGTGGCCCAAGATCATCCCAGACTCAGCACCATGCCCAAGGCTCAGGACCCTGGGCCACGAGCTGGGGACCGTGCTGGAGGTTTGCAGACCGCCAGCCCCGAACCCAGCAGGAACAGTGAAGCCTGGAGTGGGTTTGTGCAGCTGAGCTGAGGAAACTGCTCTGCACTGGACCTTTCTCAGCAATAAAACCACCAAGCAAGTCAGGATTGTATGCTTTAATTTGTGCCACCAAAGTTTTGGAGGCTCTGGGAGTGTCTTGGAGGCTCTGGGAGTGTCTTGGCAGCCAGAGGCAGGCGTGGTGCTCGCTCTGTGCCTGTCTGGCAGCTCCTGATCACTCGTGGGTGCTGTGCTGGGGTGGGAGTGGGGCTTGCAGTGATTCCTGTGAATCACAGCCCAGTTCCCAACCCCTCCCTCTGATTATCAAAGCAGAGGCTCCAGACAGGGGCTGGCAGACACGTGCAGTCATTCCATCTCTGGAGACATTCCAAACCCACTTGGATGTGTTCCTGTGTGACCTTCTTCAGGTGAACCTGCTCTGGACTGGATGACCTCCAGAGGTCCCTTCCATGATTCTGTGAAATCCAAGCTTTTTCAGCTGAAAAGGCCCAGTCCTCTCAGTCTTTCCTCAACACAAAGATGTCCCAGTCCTCTCAGTCTTCCCTCATCACAAAGATGTCCCAGTCCTCTCAGCATCCTTGTATCCCTTTTCTGTACTCTCTCCAGCAAGTCCCTGTCCTTCTTGAACTGGGGAGACCAGAACTGCACCCAGTACTCCAGATGTGCCCTCACCAGGGCAGAGGGGAAGGAGAACCTCCCTTGACCTGCTGGCCACACTCTCCTTCAAGCACCAAGAGGCTTAACTCTTGTTTATTTCATACTAAATCTTTGGTAACTCTGCTTACAAGACAGCAGGCCAGGGAGGAAACCAAACCAGCAGGGATTTATGGCAGCTGCTCCAGGACAGCCTGGTTCATGGCGCTGCTCCAGGGGGGGATTTAACCACTTCACAGATTGCATCAGGCTGGAAGGGACCCTCAAAGGTCATCTTGTCCAACCCCCCTGCAGTCAGCAGGGACACCTCAAACTAGAGCAGGCTGCTCTGGACCACGTCAAGTTGGATGAGTATCTCCAGGATAGGGCCTCAAGCACACCCCTGGCAACCCGTTCCAGTGTTTCACCTCCTCCATAGCAAAGAACTTTCCTCCTGATGTCCAATGTAAACTTCCCCTGCTCTAGCTCCAAACCACTGCCTCTCATCCTATCACCCCAAGCCCTTCTCAACAGTCCCTCCCCAGCCTTCCTGTAGGTCCCCTTCAGACAATGAAATGCAGCTCTCTGGAGCCTTCTCTTCTCCAGGCCGAACAACCCCAACTCTTTCAGCTTGTTTCATAGTGTCATAGCATCAGTCAGGGTTGGAAGGGACCACAAGGATCAGCTAGTTCCAACCCCCCTGCCATGGGCAGGGACACCCCACACTAGATCAGGCTGTCTTCAGCTCTGCTGTCAAACCACTGCCCTTTGTGTCCTTTCTACCACCGACCCTTACAAAAAGTCCCTCTCCAGCCTCCCCGTAGCCCCCTTCAGATACCGGAGGCATCTCTGGCACAGGCTGGAGCTCCGGCAGCTCGGGGCGCTGCTGCCGGTTGCATCCCCCAGCCAGCCCCCTCCCCGCCTTTACCACCCGAAGCGCATTTTCTTTGCCCAGCGGGGTTTATTGCGGCTTCGCCAAGCGGGGCAGAGCGGCAGGGCAGCGCTGCGTGGAGCCGCGGGGCTGGTAGGAGCCGGGACGCTGCCGTCATTCCCGGCGTTCCCATCGCCGCCGCCGCCGCGGCCGCCGGAGCACGGCGTGTTCCCGGCGTTATGTAATAACGGCAGGAGGCTGCCCCCCGGCCTCGCCGCCGCCGCCGCTGCTGCTGCAGTGGTCACCAAACATTCCCCCCCGCCTTCCCCTCACCCTCCGTGTCCCCACGGGTGGGTGCGGGGCGAGGGAAGCAGAAGCGTGGCTGTAATTAGGATTAGTCTATTTTTAGGCAGCTGCCTGCTCTGCCCTGTCCCTGCTCCAGCTGAGAGGTTTGATTCTCTCTCTCTCTTCTCTCTCTCTCTCTCCCAGCTGTTGTGCAGCCAGGGTCGGGATCAATATAAAATATTGAGATCTAAAAAAACCTAGAAATGTATTTATTTCTTTATTAATTCATTTATCTTGTTTCCTCTATTTATTCCTTTTAAGGTACTTGAGTTTGCCGTGGGTTCGCCGTTCGGGGGGGGGGGTGGGTGTTTTGTTTTTGGCGTGCACCCGGGGTTCGGATCAATACAAAATCTAGCTCTAGATAAATAAAATAGAAATAGATCTATATATTTGTTTAGTAAAAGGTTTTCATTTAAAAAACCACGCATTTATTTATTTATTTAGGTGCTGCTTTAACTTTATTTATTTATTTATTTATTTATTCCTTCCTTTTTAAGCCGTGCGGTTGCCGAGGGGGTTTGTTGGGGTGTTTTGTGCACCCAGGGTTTGGAGTAAGATAAAATATATCTCTCTATATATATAAATTAATATATTTATTTAGTAAAATATTTATTTATTTATTTATTTATATAAAAGTATTTATTTACTTATTTCATTTCATTTAGTTATTTATTCCTTTTAAGTCTTGAGTTTGCCCTGGGTTTAGTTGGTTGGGGTTTTTTTTTTGTGCACCCAGGGTTTGGAGTAAGATAAACTCTATCTATCTATCTATCTATAAATTAATGTATTTATTTAGTAAAATAGTTATTTATTTATTTATTTATAAAGTATTTATTTACTTATTTATTTATTTATTTATTCCTTTTAAGTCTTGGGTTTGCCCTGGGTTTAGTTGGTTGGGGTTTTTTTTTTGTGCACCCAGGGTTTGGAGTAAGATAAACTCTATCTATCTATCTATAAATTAATGTATTTATTTAGTAAAATAGTTATTTATTTATTTATAAAGTATTTATTTACTTATTTCATTTTATTTATTTATTTATTCCTTTTAAGTCTTGGGTTTGCCCTGGGTTTAGTTGGTTGGGGGTTTTTTTTTGTGCACCCAGGGTTTGGAGTAAGATAAACTCTATCTATCTATCTATAAATTAATGTATTTATTTAGTAAAATAGTTATTTATTTATTTATTTATTAAGTATTTATTTACTTATTTCCTTTTATTTATTTATTTATTTATTCCTTTTAAGTCTTGAGTTTGCCCTGGGTTTAGTTGGTTGGGGTTTTTTTTTTGTGCACCCAGGGTTTGGAGTAAGATAAACTCTATCTATCTATCTATCTATCTATCTATAAATTAATATATTTATTTAGTAAAATAGTTATTTATTTATATATATATATATAAAGTATTAATTTACTTATTTCCTTTCATTTATTTATTTATTTATTCCTTTTAAGTCTTGAGTTTGCCCTGGGTTTAGTTGGTTGGGTTTTTTTGTGCACCCAGGGTTTAGAGTAAGATAAAATCTATCTATCTATCTATCTATTTATATATAAATTAATATATTTATTTAGTAAAATAGTTATATATATGCACATATATATATAAAAATATATAATGTATTTAATTACTTATTTAATTTAATTTATTTATTTATTCCTTTTAAGTCTTGAGTTTGCCCTGGGTTTAGTTGGTTGGGTTTTTTTGTGCACCCAGGGTTTGGAGTAAGATAAACTATATATATATAACTATAACTATATATAACTATATAACTATCTATCTATCTATAAATTAATATATTTATTTAGTAAAATAGTTATTTATTTATATAGAAAGTATTTATTTACTTATTTCCTTTTATTTATTTATTTATTCCTTTTAAGTCTTGAGTTTGCCCTGGGTTTAGTTGGTTGGGGTTTTTTGTGCACCCAGGGTTTGGAGTAAGATAAACTATATATATATAACTATAACTATATATAACTATATAACTATCTATCTATCTATCTATAAATTAATATATTTATTTAGTAAAATATTTATTTATTTATATATATATATATAAAAAGGTATTTATTTACTTATTTCCTTTTATTTATTTATTTATTCCTTTTAAGTCTTGAGTTTGCCCTGGGTTTGTTGGGGGTTTTCTTGGTGCACCCAGGGATTGGAGTAATAGAATATATATAAATATATAATAGATATAAAAAATAAATATATAATAAATATATAAATATATATAATAGATATTTATTTACTAAGATATTTATTTTTATATATAAACATATAAATGTATTCATTTACTTATTTCATTGCATTTATTCATTTATCCTATTAAGTCTTGAGTTTGCCCTGGGTTTCTTGGGGGGGGGGTTTGTGCACCCAGGGTTTGGAGTAATATAAAATATATATATAAATATAGCTATATTTGTATATTTATTTAGTAAAATATTTATTGTAATATATATAAAAATGTATTTCTTTCCTTATTTCATTGTATTTATTCATTTATTCCTATTAAGTCTTGAGTTTGCCCTGGGTTTGTTGGGGTTTGGATATGAAATATATATATCTGTATATATATATATATATATATATATATATATATATATAAATAGATATTTGTATATTTATTTAGTAAAATATTTATATATATATATAAAGATATATTTGTATATTTATATCATAAATATTTATATGTATATATAAAATAGATATTTGTATATTAGTAAATTATTTATGTATACTTATTATATAAGTCCTATACTTTATACTTATTACTTTATACTTTATACTTATACTTTATACTTATTAAATAAGTAAATAAATAATTGTATATGGTTTAAAATATTTTAATAAATAAATATAGAAATATATTTATATTTTATATATATATATTAAAAAAATGTTTTTTTTTTAACTTATTTCATTATATTTATTCCTTTATTCCTTTTAAGTCTCGAGTTTGCCCTGGGTTTGTTGGAGGGATTTTTTTGTGCACCCAGGGTTTGGAGAAATATAAAGACCATATCTATATATCATTTATATATCTTTATATATTTTAATATATATATTTTATATATATATTATATATATATATTTATTTATCTATTTATTTATTTATTTTATATATTTATGTTTTTTAAATATATTTATTTACTTACTTATTTCATTATATTCCTTTATTTATTCATTCCTTTTAAGTCTTCAGTTTGCTGTGGCTATGTTGTTTGGGGTTTTTTTTGGGGGGGGGCACCCAGGGTTTGGATCAGTCTAAAATATCTATATCAATATAAATATATTGATATATTTATTAAAATAGTTTTTTTTTTTTAATCTGGATATAAAATAATTATTTATTGGCCTATTTAATTTTATGTATTTATTCCTTCCTTGGAAGTCTTGAGTTTGCTGTGGCTCTGTTGGGGGTTTGTTTTGTGCACCCAGGGTTTGGATAAATATAAAATATATAGACAAATATTTATTTATTTATTTATCTATCTATCTATTTATTTATTTATTAAAAATTTTAAAAATAATGTATAAATTATTTATTTACATCTTTAATTATAATTTATCTATTCCTTTTTAGTCTTGAGTTTGCCCTGGGTTTGTTGGGGGTGATTTTTGTGCACCCAGGGTTTGGATAAATATCTTATATATATATATATGAGATATAAATATATTTATCTATTTATTTATTAGAATATTTTAAAATATCTATAATTATTTCTTTATTTACTTATTTAATCTTATTTATTTATTTATTTATTCTTTTTCAGTTTTGAGTTTGCCCTGGGCTTGTTGGGGGGGGGGGGGGTTTGTGCACCCAGGGTTTGGATAAATATCTATTTATATCTATATTGATATCTTTTATATCTATATTGATCTCTTTTCTATATATTTATGTCTTTTATATATATTCTTATATCTTATATATATATTAAATCCATAAATTTATTTATCTAGGGTTTTTTTCTGTTTGTAGGGAGGCCTACAAGAAAGCTGGGGAGGGACTGCTCAGGAGATCAGGGAGTGATAGGACTAGGGGGAATGGACTGAAGCTGGAGGTGGGGAGATTCAGGCTGGAGGGGAGGAGGAAGTTCTTCCCCATGAGAGTGGGGAAGCCCTGGACTGGGTTGTGCAGGGAGGTGCTTGAGGCCCCATCCCTGGAGGTGTTTAAGCCCAGGCTGGATGAGGCTCTGGCCAGGCTGATCTAGTGTGGGGTGTCCCTGCCCATGGCAGGGGGGTTGGAACTAGAGGATCCTTGTGGTCCCTTCCAACCCTGACTGCTACTATGAAAGGCTGAGAGCCCTGGGGCTGTGGAGCCTGGAGCAGAGCAGCCCCAGAGGGGACCTGAGCACTACCCTGGTGGGTGGCTGTCAGGAACGTGGGGCCAGGCTCTTTTCAGTGGGGTCCTGTGACAGGACAAGGGGCAGTGGACACAAAATGGAGCTCAGGAAGTTTCACCTCCACAAGAGGAGAAACCTCTTTGCTGTGAGGGTGCAGGAGCCCTGGAGCAGGCTGCCCAGAGAGGTTTGTGGAGTCTCCTCCTCAGCAGAGATTCCAAACTCACTTGGCCCCCGTGCTCCTGGGCAAGCTGCTGTGGGTGCCCTGGATACTGTGATACTATACTATGAAATCCACCCCCCCACCCCCCCCATCTCTAACAGCTGGAAAACTCCAGCACTGAAGTAATACAAGGGTGCCCTAGTGAATAAAAAGCCCCAACCCAACAGTTGTCCAGCTTTTCCTATCGTTATTACTCCTTTTTGCTCCCCAGTTTGGATCCTACTCATGGATCAGGAATGTGTTGTGCCCTGAGCTGCACAAACAGCACGGAAGGAAAATCGCCTCTTCCAAGCTGTCCTAAGTGGAAACATGAAGCGATACCAACGTGAGGTTTGTTTTGGGGAGGGGAGGAGGAAAAAGCGTCAGGAGAAGATGTGAGAGGCACCTCCAAGCAGCCAGCTGAGCGCCTTTCCAGCCCCTGTCTTTAAAGCTCTGCTCCACGGATGTTTAACCTTTTAGAATCTATTTGGAGAGGGAACTTCCAGGCAGATTAGCAGTTAGGAAAACATCGGCAAGCACAGTTTGGAGCCAGATCAATAGATTCCTACACACACACCAAACATACCCCGGGTAATGCTGGGCTGTTGCAAATATTGGTGCCCCGCGTCAGACTGGCCCCGGGATGGTGGGAGGAAGGAGCAGGATCAGACCCCCCACACACCCCCCCAGGGGAGGGACTGGTACCTTTAAGCAGTGCAGGCACATCAGGTGTGGAGTTTTCCTTGCCCCAGCTGTGCTCTGCGATGGGTGGGAAGCACCAGGGTGGTCCAGAGCCTTGGGATGGGGATGGTCCTTTCCTTAGGGCAAAGCTCCTCAGCAAAATGCCCTTCCCCCGGCTCCGTCCCCACCGTGTCCCGGCCGGCCGTGTGTCGTCGTCCCTCCTACCTCCCCAGCCCCGAAAATCCAGCACCCAGCCGAGGGCCATGTCCTGCTTTCCAGGGAGGGGCAGGGTGGATGTTCCTCTCCACCCCACCTGCCGTGCGTCCTCCCCCCGCCGTGTGTTTGAGTGACTCAGGAAGCTCCCAAGAAGCGCCGAGGCTGGAGAGGGCTATTTCTGTGCCTCCCCTGCAATCCCTGCTGCCAGCGCACCTCAGCCATGCACAGCACCCCCGCCACCTCTATTCTTAGCAGCTAATAGCTGGAATAATTACTTTTGTCTCAGCTCTCTTAGCTCCTCAGCCATGGAAGCGCGGCTCCGGGGGGCCTGCCTGCCCCCACTGCCTCTCCCACAGCAGGCGGAGTGGTCAAGGGGGCAACCGGAGTGGTTCCCAGCGCTTCCAGCAGCGCGGTGGGCAGGGATGCTGCAGGACAGGGAGCAGAGGGGTGGGTGGGGGACGCTGAATGCCTCACACCCAGCTCCACCACAGGGTGCAAGCTCTGCTTTGAAGCAGCCTGTATGTTACTGTGGTGCCACCTCTTTGGAAAGGATCTCGGCTCTTCCAGCTGGCATTTGCCTAGAGACTTCACAGGGTAAATTCCAGGCTCCTTTCAAAGGCAGGGCCGGGTTTGCACCTGCAGGCTTCCATCTCCACGCCTGTGTCATTGTGTGGGCAAAGGTTTGCATGCAGGATGCAAGAGGTTCATGCAAATGTGACTACCTGCTGCCAGCACATCCCTGACAGCTCTTGGGAACAAACCCACAGCCCTGGCTTGGCAGTTTCTTGATCTCAGCACAGCACTTCCACACAGTTCTCTTGATCCCCCCCTTCCTCCCACAAAAGGATGACAACCCCCCCGCCACCACCCTGCGCTCCTTCCAGTACCTGAAGGGAATCCAGGAGACCTGGGGGGGACTGTCTAGAAGGGCTGGAGGTGACAGGTTGAGGGGCAGTGATTTGAAACTAGAGCAGGGTAGACTTGATTGGACACTACTGTGAGAGTAGTGAGACACTAGAACAGGTTGCCCAGCCAGCTCTGCAGCTCAGCACAGCAGGAAGCACCAGGCAAGTGCAGATGAAGGAGAGCTCTCCCCTTGCCTCCGCTCCCTGGGCCAGCTCCAGCACCAGGCAGGGGAGTTAGTGCTCTCCTCTCTCCTAGCCTCCAACCAGGATGGTCAGAGGGCTGCAGCACCTCCTCTATGGGGACAGGCTGTGAGAGCTGGGGGTTGTTTAGCCTGGAGAGGGCTTCAGGGAGACCTTGGAGCAGCCTTCCAGTACCTCAAGGGAGAGCTGGGGAGGGACTTCTTACAAGGGTTTGGAGCGACAGGACGAGGGACAATGGCTTTGAGCTGGAAGAGACTGGAGATTAGGAAGAAAGTCATTCCAGTGAGGGTGGGGAGACACTGGAACAGGTTGCCTGGAGGTGGGGCTTGTGGATGCTCCCTCCCTGGAGGTGTCCAAGGCTAGGCCCTGAGCAAGCTGGGCTGGTGGGAGGTGTCCCTGCCCATGGCAGGGGGCTCGGAACTGGATGAGCTTTTAAGGTCCCTCCCAGCCCAACCCATTCTATAAGTCTGTGATATTGAGGTCGAGGGGTTGTGGATCCACAGCCGCACAGAGCTGCCGCCTCTTGGGCAGGAATCTGTTTGGCACCGTCGAGGCCTTCAGTGGATGGTTTGATCCGAGCCTTTGCGGTTAAGCAGGACCGTGCCCCGGGTTTAACAATCGCCGCTTCCTGCAGGCCGAGGGAGGTGTGGCTGCTGGTGGCATTTAAACTGAAACCCGAGCCAAGGCTTCGCCAGCAGGAAGCTGCAAGTGCGGGCGGTACCCCCAGGGGGTTTTTTCACCGCTCATTAAAAAGCCCAAGGACCTGCCCGGGTGGGTGGCTGAAGCGATTTGCTGACCCACAACACCCACCACGACGCGCATCGAGGGCTCGATGGTGTAACGTCAGACTCGGCGTGTTCCTGCTGGGAAGGTCACTGTAGCATGACAGCAGGAAACAGCACAAAGAGATGCCAGAGATCCTAACTCCGTGATTCTGAACAGCACACAGGGATGCCAGGGATCGGAATGCTGTGATTCTGAACAGCACAAGAGATGCCAGAGCACTGAGGATGCAGCTTCAGCTGCAGCTTGGTCTGTTAGCAGTGGCAGTATCAGCAGAACCTCCTCTGCTCCCTGAATTGCTCTCTCAGCCTTTCATGATGCCGAGGCAACAGACAGAGCAGTGATGGTTGGGGGGTCAGTCCCTCAACCTGCCATATGAGGACAGGCTGAGAGCTGGGTTTGATCAGCCTTGAGAAGAGAAGGCTCAGGGGGAGACCTTAATACTGTGGTCCAGGACATGAAGGGTGGCTAGCAGGAGGATGGAGACTCCCTTTGAACAGAGTCCCATGGAAAAGGCAAGGGGTGATGGGGGCAAGTCACTGCTGGGGACATTCCCACTGGACTCCAGGAGAAAATGTTTCCCCATGAGAGCAGTCAGACACTGCAATCATCTCCCAGGGGAAGCAGTGGAGTCCCCTAGGCTGGACAGCTTCAAGACTCAGCCCGACAGGTCCAGCTCATCTCCACCATCACCTAGAACAGTTGTACTGTGTGATACTGTGTGATCATGTGGATGATCCTTGGGGCCCCTTCCAACCTGGCATTCTGGGATCCTGTGAACCCCTCCCACCCTCCTGAAGACTTCATTTCCCCCCTAACATCTAGCCTGAACCATTCCAGTGGTAGGTCCTGGTCTCATTACATTGTCTGGCACTATCAAACCTCCTTTTTTATGTGTGGAAGCACCAAGGCTCAGCTGTAGTCAGGTCAGCCCTGGCTTTGGAAGGACTCTTCCTCCACCATTTGCATGGTGAGGTCGAGCTCATGATGGTTGAGGTTGATCTGATCCAACCACAGCTGGGGATTATTTCCATTTACCAGCCTTGTTTTCTAGCCTGGGACTTTGCTTCCTCATAGTCAGTTCTTACCAAAGCCAAGTTCTGCCTGGGACTTTGCTTCCTCATAGTCAGCTCTTACCAAAGCCAAGTTCTGCCTCCTGCTTTTATGATGAAAGAAAAAGAGGGACAGAAAGACAGAAAGGAAGGAAGAAAGGAAGGAAGAGAGGAAGAGAGGAAGGAAGGATGGAAGGAAGGGAGGAAAGGAGGAAGAGGCCAAAATTCCCCAGCCAGTAACAAAAGCAGCGCAGGAGCTCCACTGAAACCAGAAAATCAGCCTAGATTTTTACCACAGCTTCTATTTCCTTCCTTCAGCTCACAGAAAATGCCAAATCCTGACAAGATGACTTTATTTTCTTGGGGCCTCATTATCCAGCTGCAAGTGCTGCAGCTTTCCAGTTTTCTTAGTTACACACTCCAGTGTTGCCCAGAGCAGTGCAGCTCAGTGTTGCCCAGAGCAGTGCAGCTCAGGGTTGCCCAGAGCAGTGCAGCTCAGTGTTGCCCACAGCAGTGCAGCTCAGTGTTGCCCAGAGCAGTGCAGCTCAGTGTTGCCCACAGCAGTGCAGCTCAATGTTGCCCAGAGCAGTGCAGCTCAGTGTTTCCCACAGCAGAGCAGCTCAGTGTTCCCCAGAGAAGTGCAGCTCAGCCTTCCCAGGAGCCCAAGTGCCACCAGAAAGCAAATACTTAGCTCAGCCCAAGGTGGAACTGTCCCCTGGCTGATGAGGATTTTCACATGAAAGTAGCCCCTAAGGAAATGCTACCCCGAAAGCAAAGCCACTCCCCCCCAAAAGGTCATTTGAAACCAATCGAAGTTCCATTTTAATTTCTTAATATGCCCCAAGACTGTCAAAAGTTACCATGAGCTAAAGGCACCAAGCACCTGTCCCCTTTCTGAGGCTCTGAGTCTTTCCCCTTGCTCCAGTGCTGGATGCAGTCATGCTCAGAGCTTTGCAGCTCAGTGTTGCCCAGAGCAGTGCAGCTCAGTGTTGCCCAGAGCAGTGCAGCTCAGTGTTCCCCAGAGCAGTGCAGCTCAGGGTTGCCCAGAGCAGTGCAGCTCAGTGTTGCCCAGAGCAGTGCAGCTCAGGGTTGCCCAGAGCAGTGCAGCTCAGTGTTGCCCACAGCAGTGCAGCTCAGTGTTGCCCAGAGCAGTGCAGCTCAGTGTTCCCCACAGCAGTGCAGCTCAGTGTTGCCCAGAGCAGTGCAGCTCAGTGTTGCCCACAGCAGTGCAGCTCAGTGTTCCCCAGAGCAGTGCAGCTCAGGGTTGCCCCAGCAGTGCAGCTCAGTGTTCCCCAGAGCAGTGCAGCTCAGGGTTGCCCACAGCAGTGCAGCTCAGTGTTGCCCAGAGCAGTGCAGCTCAGTGTTGCCCACAGCAGTGCAGCTCAGTGTTGCCCACAGCAGTGCAGCTCAGTGTTCCCCAGAGCAGTACAGCTCAGGGTTGCCCACAGCAGTGCAGCTCAGCCTTCCCAGGAGCCCAAGAAAGCAAACACTTAGCTCAGCCAAAGGTGGAACTGTCCCCTGGCTGATGAGGATTTTCACATGAAAGTAGCCCCTAAGGAAATGCTACCCCGAAAGCAAAGCCCCTCCCCTGAAAAAGGTTATTTGAAACCAATCAAAGCTCCATTTTACTTTCTTAATATGCCCCAAGACTGACAAAAGCCACCATGAGCTACAGGCACCAAGCAGCTGTCCCCTTTCTGAGGCCCTGAGCGTTTCCCCTTGCTCCAGTGCTGGATGCAGTCGTGCTCAGAGCGTTGCAGCGTGGCTCCGGCGAGAGGGCCCCTGGCTCGTCGCACAGCGACGTGGAACGTGGAAAACCCACCCTGCCCCTGCCTGTGGGAGCTTCTGAGCTGACTCAGGGGGTAACTGAAACCAGCAGAGACAGCAGACACCAACCTGCTCCAGCGAGCATCCCCGTGGGGTGACTCATTTGAGGAGCCACCACTCTCCCCCCGCCGCGGCGTCGCCAGCTGAAGCAGTTAACGTTGCAGCTTCGGCCACAAAGGCTCTGTGTGAGCCTTGGAGTCCCATGGGTTTGATTGCATAAGAAACCTTGTCTGGTGGCATTTAGTTGATCAAGCACTACTTCTCCTGGTCACATGGAGGGCTGGCTTCCCCTTGCAGCAGCTACAGCAGCCCTCTCAGATATTTTTTACTGCTGTCTCACCCTTTGGTTCAGCAGGGTCGCCCCTAGCACCCCACACCAAGAGGCTGGGCTGCTCTCCTAGGAACCCAGCTCATAGGACCCTCTGGGCTGCTCTCCCAGGTACCCAGCTCACAGGACCCTCTGGGCTGCTCTCCCAGGTACCCAGTTCTTAAGATCCTCTTCATTTGATTTTTGCTGGGCTGCTCTCCCAGGTGCCCAGCTCATAACATCCTCTGGGCTGCTCTCCCATGTCCCAAATCATAGGACTTTCTGGGCTGCTCTCCCAGGTGCCCAGCTCATAACATCCTCTGGGCTGCCCTCCCAGGTGCCCAGCTCACAGGATCCTCTGGGCTGCTCTCCCAGGTACCTAGCTCATAGGACCCTCTTAGCTGCTCTCCCAGGTGCCCAGCTCACAGGATCCTCTGGGCTGCTCTCCCAGGTGCCCAGCTCACAGGATCCTCTGGGCTGCTCTCCCAGGTGCCCAGCTCACAGGATCCTCTGGGCTGCTCTCCCAGGTGCCCAGCTCACAGGATCCTCTGGGCTGCCCTCCCAGGTGCCCAGCTCACAGGACCCTCTTAGCTGCTCTCCCAGGTCCCAAGCTCACAGGATCCTCTGGGCTGCTCTCCCAGGTGCCCAGCTCACAGGATCCTCTGGGCTGCTCTCCCAGGTGCCCAGCTCACAGGATCCTCTGAGCTGCTCTCCCAGGTGCCCAGCTCACAGGATCCTCTGGGCTGCTCTCCCAGGTGCCCAGCTCACAGGATCCTCTGAGCTGCTCTCCCAGGTGCCCAGCTCACAGGATCCTCTGGGCTGCTCTCCCAGGTGCCCAGCTCACAGGATCTCCTTCCTTGCTTTTCCTGTAGGAGCCTATGTGGGAGAGCAGGAGCTTGCAGGGGCTCTCATGTGCCTGTGTGCAACAGGTGTCATTTTCAGTGTAGTACAGACAAATCCCAAAATAGCTCAGGCTCTTCAGACGCTGCAAAGAGAAGGAAAAAAAAACCCAACAGTGGTTACTTCAGCTTTGGTTGTAGTGAAAAAACCCAAAGCTGAGAGGCAGCTCTGAAGTAGGGAATTAAAATGGCAGACGTAGCAGCGAGCCGTCTCTCGGTTCCGTGTTTCAAAGGGGCTGCCTGCTCCCTCGCTTGCTCTCTGGTGCATGCAGCCTGACACACAGCTCCTCACACACTGCTGCTTAGCTTCTCTTTGATTCCCAGAGGCTGCAGCGGCCACAGAGCCTCCTCCACGTTTCCCAGGTTCACAGAGGATCACAGTCGCACACTATCACAGCCTCGCTAAGGTTGGAAGAGACCTCGAAGCTCATCGAGTCCAACCTGGCACCACAGACCCCATGACCAGACCATGGCACCAAGTGCCACAGGTGATCTCTGAGGTCTTTTCCAACCTTATTGATACTATGATTCACTATGATTCATCCAATCCCCTCCTGAACACCTCCAGGGATGAGGACTCCACCACCTCCCTGGGCAGCACATCCCAATGACGAATGACTCTCTCCGTGAAGAACTTTCTCCTCACCTCCAGCCTAACCTTCCCCTGGCACAGCTTGAGACTGTGTCCTCTTGTTCTGGTGCTGGTTGCTGGAGGAAGAGACCAATCCCTTCCTGGCCACAACCACCCTTCAGGTAGTTGTAGAGAGCAATGAGGTCACCCCTGAGCCTCCTGAGTAGTTTGGGTTGGAAAGGACCTCAGAGATCATCCAGTTCCGAGCCCCCTGCCATGGGCAGGGACACCTCCCACCAGCACGGGTTGCTCAGGGCCTCATCCGGCCTAGCCTTGGACACCTCCAGGGAGGGAGCATCCACAACCCCCACCTCCAGGCAACCTGTTCCAGTGTCTCCCCACCCTCACTGGAAAGACTTTCTTCCTAATCTCCAGTCTCTTCCAGCTCAAAGCCATTGTCCCTCGTCCTGTCGCTCCAAACCCTTGTAAGAAGTCCCTCCCCAGCTCTCCCTTGAGGTACTGGAAGGCTGCTCCAAGGTCTCCCTGAAGCCCTCTCCAGGCTAAACAACCCCCAGCTCTCACAGCCTGTCCCCATAGAGGAGGTGCTGCAGCCCTCTGACCATCCTGGTTGGAGGCTAGGAGAGAGGAGAGCACTAACTCCCCTGCCTGGTGCTGGAGCTGGCCGAGGGAGCAGAGGCAAGGGGAGAGCTCTCCTTCATCTGCACTTGCCTGGTGCTTCCTGCTGTGCTGAGCTGCAGAGCTGGCTGTGGGCTCTCTCCTGACAGGGATTATTGGATTCTGGTGACTCCAGGAATGCAGTTATTAGTTTCCCTGCCTACACTGAGCATTCTGAATCTGTGTGTGTGATAACACTTATTAATACTGTTCAGGTTAAGAGGAGCCTATAGCTTTCCAGCACTTTCAGCACTTTATCTCACCCCATGCATCTGCCCAGTGGTTGAACCACGTTCAGGTCAATGTCTTCTGGCCAGCACAGCAGGGTCTTGAGGCTCCAGCAGTAGCCCTGTGCTTTTTTATGCCCAGCAGCCCTGTGCTGCTTCACAGCAGCAGCTCCTTTAAGTTGCCTTGTGCCCCAGGGTACCTGCCTGCTGGGGCTTTGCAGGATGTAGGCCTCAAATCTTTTTCATTTCAGAGATCCACAGAATGGTTTGGTGTTGGAAAGGACCCTTCAGGATCATCTAGTTGCAAGCCCCCTGCCATGGGCAGGGACCACTCCCACCAGCCCAGGTTGCTCAAAGGCTTCATGCAACCTGGCCTCAAACACCTCCAGGGAGGGGGCATCCACGACCTGTTCCAGTGTCTCCCCACCCTCACTGTGAAGAATTTCTTCCTTCTCTCCACTCAGTATCCAAATTTCTTCCTTCTCTCCACTCAGTACCCAAATTTCTTCCTCCTATCCAGCAGCCAAGTTGTGGCTCCTGTCACCAAAATGGTTAATCCAAAAGCAGTAACTCTCAACTGGAACGTGTGTGTGTGTCTCTGTGTGTGTGTGTGTGTTTGTTTTTCAGAGCCAAGAAGATTTGCTTTGGGCTTTTTTTTTTCTTTCCTTTTTTTGTTTCTTTAAGAGGCAGAAACCACCACAAAGTTGGCTGTGGTTTCGGCTGCGCTCGTTGGAGATCTGTACTGCTGCCTACCCAGCCTAAAAGAGTTAAACCCCAGCCAGTATGACTCAGAAGCAGAGAAGGAGATGCGAGGGCTCAGAGGAAGAAGGGAAACAGAGGTTGAGGAACAGAATAATTACTTCTACTCCCCCCCACCACACCCCCCAAAAAAAACCAAGGTGCAGAGTCCAGGAGCCACGTTCCCTTCGGTGTGCCTGGCCCTGGCACGGCTGGCACGGGCTCCCTGGAAAGCTGCAGTTCCGCTCTTATAACACAGGGAGCAGGCTGGAGAATTTAGAGCTGCGTCACAGAGCTCAGCGAGAGAGTGAGAGAGAGCAAGCTCCGTCGATAGGTTCTACCAGCAACAGCCCTGCTGCAGCAGGAAGGGGAGAGAGGCAGCAAGAGAGGCAGAGAGGGCTCCGGCGAGAGAAGTCACACCAAGACCAGGGGACCGGGCTGCTGCCACCATCCACTGTCGGCGGGAGGTGGGACCGGGGCTCGCCCGGCGTAGGAGGTTTCACCCATTTGGCGATGCTGGAGACCCGGCGCGTTTAATCCCACGGGCAGGGAGAGTGGGCAGACGCCGCAAGGGTTAACGGCAAGGAAATTTCTGGAACCTTCTCTTCTGCGGCGCCAGCCGGCGAGCGGAGGGCTGAGGACTGCGCAGCTGGGGCACGGGCAGAGCTCTCCGGTCCGGTTCGGCTTCCCCACGTACGTACCCTTCGCTCAGGACGGGGCTGGAGCCGCAGCCACGGCTTTGACGCGACCTGCCAGGCTGTCCCCGTCCTCCCCCGGGCTGCCCCCGAGCCGGGATCCCAGAGTGCCTCTCCGGTCGGGATTTTGGCTGGGGCCGGTTGCTGTGTTCTGCGTCAGAGCTGTTTTCTCAATGGAGCGACGGCACAGGTTGTACTGAGGTGGCTCTGGCCGGCACTGCCGTGCTGCAGAGGAGGGCAGCAGCCGTGGGGGAGAGATGACAACTTTGCAAAGACTGCTGTTTGTGTGTTTTGGTTGGGCTTTTTTATCCTGTCCCCCCCCCACACCCCCTCCTTTCACCAGCACCACCCCCCCTGTCTGCCTGTCTCTCTCCAGAGGCTGGCACGCTGGTGAGGCTCTGGCTGGCAGGGTTAACGGCGGCTCCGGAGCTTTGTCACTGCGTAGTTGGGCAAGTGGCAAACGGTGACGCAGTGATCATTGCAGGGCACCTCGGCCAGTTTTCAAAAGCACGGGGGACAGGTAGATTGGTGCCTTCCAGAGGCTTCCAGCCTAGCTGAAAGGGGTTAAGGATGAGTCGAGACGGGAAGCTAGCATTTAGGGATTAAATGTCATCATTTTGGCGTTGGAAAGTTGTTTACCTTGCTCTCTCCGTGTCTCCATGTTGGCAGCGGTCCAGCTCACATGTGATAGTCTTCCCTGTACTGCTGCATCATTAACTAAGTGGCAGAGCTGGCTCCCCATTGGCCGGGGAGGGCTCTCAGCCCAGAGCTGCCCTCCCATTGGCCGAGGAGAGGATGGCAGGTGAAAAGCCCTCCCCGATTGGTCGAGGGCTGGGTGTCAAATCTCAACGTTGATTTCACTTGCTTCAAAGTGCCGGCAGCTCCCTGCCCGCTGCCAGGGCTTCCCGCGCTCCTCAGTGTCCCCTGGGCAAGGGGCGGCAGGAGGGCAGGGAGCAGTGAACTCCTCGGTCTGGAGCTGGCACCCGTGGGTGCCCCGTGTGGGTGCCAGGGAGGTTTCGTTTTGCTGCGTGGTGGTGCCGATGACGTGTCAGAGCTGCACGCCGTGGGGAAGGGGAAAGCAGAGGGGTCTGGGGCTCCTCTCCTCGCTTCCTTCCTTCTTCCTTCTGAGGTGGTGAAGTGGTGGCAGGACTGGGAACTGCTCGGGGCAGGGACTGCACCTGGAAATTACATTGCAGGAATAATTAGAGAAGTGAAAAACCACTCCTGGCCGAGCTTAGCTTTTGTCAGCATTGAAGCGTGAGTTTGCCACTGGCCCGGTAACATCCGGGAGAGCTCAAAACAGCTCCAGATGATGGGGCTGTAAATGTCTGCCAAAGAACTACCAGCCTGAGAAAGGTGGGGCTGAAGGACTGGGGGTAAGGATGAATGGGAGAGCGAGGGCCGAGAGCAGCTCCAGAGAGAGAGGCTGAGGAAATGACAGGGAGAATATTTTTCTCTCCTGACCATTTACTGTGCTATTTTTTCCACCTCTCTTCTTCAAGCGACCAGCAATGAAGATGGCAGCTCTGCCTGGAAGTGCCGAGGACACAACCAGCTTTGAGCTTGGTCCTTCTTGGCCGAGGAAGTCTCTTCCCGATTAAGCAGTGGAGTGGTAACTTTGCTTTCTCATATGGCATAGGGAACACGATTCCATAGCCTTTTCATCCTATCTTAAGGCTTAACCAAGTTGAAGGGGATGGTAGCAGGAGCATTTCATCTGCATTACTCACTCGTTGACATCTCCAGCGTCAGGTCTGGTTGTTTAGCAACAACCACTGGGGTTCAGAACCGGCTCCAACACGCTGCGCCCACCGGCTCCATTCCTCCAGCAGTAGCCTGTCCTCTGAGCAGCAGCCTGAGAGAGAGGGAAGAGAGAAGCAGGGTTGGATTTCATGCACATACCCCCATCCCGACCGAACCGCGGTGCGTCGGTCCCGAAGGCCGGAGGCGCTGCGGTCTGAACCCCGGCTCCGCCGCTTTGCGCAGTGCCGCGGAGGGCAGGACGCCATTTGCAATGGCACTGCGGCGGTAGGGAGAGGGAGGGAAGGAGAAAACGGGCTCTAGGTGCCACTCCCCACTTTTTTGCCCCCCTCTTTCCCATCTCCACCTTTCTTGCCTCCCCTCCTCTTCTGCCAGATTCCGTAGGGAATTTCAGACTCTCACTGCAGTCGTCACAACCCCTCCTGACTCACTGAGCCTCGCTGGCTGGAGCTGGCTCCCTTGGAGCATCCTTGCCTCCTGCAGCGCCAGTTCCGCAGAGCAGGGGAACAACAGGAATAGCAGCAACACCGGTGGGCCCTGCAGCAAGATGGACAGGCATAAACACACACACACACAGAGGAACAGTGCAAGGCAGCCATGGAGGTAATGCTGGGGAGCCCAGACGAAGGAAACGATGCTTGGTTGCATGCAAGAGGGGTGGGTTGAGTTTGGCTCCGAGTGCTGCCCGAACGGACAACCCTTTGCGTTTCTACCCATGGCAGTCGCGGGGTGGAGAGCCTTGTTAATGACCAAAGATGGTGCTCCTTAGTGGCATTTCTCAGCCCTTTGGAAGGAGGTGTGGTGGCAGACAGGCAGACAGTGTTCTTGCTCGGGCAGTGGGGTGCTTTTGGGCGCAGGGCCGCGTTCGGGTTTGCTCCTTTCTGCTCCCGCCGCGTTTGCCGCAGCGATGGTTTCACGGCGCCTAAGTGCAGGGAGGGTAAGGAGAGGGAGCTAAGAGAGGAGTTATTTCCATGTTCAACTTTGCCTGCAAATCTCATTAATTGGGAATTGAGGTTACTGTCAGCAGGTATATCTGTAGGACTGGCAAGAAAGAAGGCTGAGAAGGGGACGTGGCACAGGACGCGGCCGTTTGGCGCATAGGGCTGGGCTGGCTCCGGTGCGTGAGCTGTGCGTGGCTAACTGGTCCGTACTGGTTTGCTGCCTATTGCTGCAAAATAGAGCTTGGGGAAGCCGTGACTTCTCCCTCCCCCTGCCACTGGTGTGTGTGACATTGCGTGAGCTCATTCATTTGTGGGGTGTTTGGGTCGCCTTCCTTGGGCAAGGGGGGTCGGTCGAGCCTCTCAGCCTCAGTGCGGCATTATGACGCAGCGTTCGGTAGCGCCCTGGGTCCGAGGGCAGAGCAAGAGCCATTTTCTTGGGAGTTGTGGCTGTTGAAGGATGGCAAAAACTGGGGGAAAGGGAAGTTAAGGATTGCAAAGGCTCCCAACATAGATTGCAAAGCCTTACCATGTTGTTCTTAGCGAGGGCAGGCTCCCTGACTGACGAGACAGCCATGATCTCCTCCTGCACTTGTTTTGCCGATGGTCATGTTACATCTGTGACGCAGTCCGATTTTGCTGTTGGTCCCTGCCTCTGCTTTAAGGAGTTGAGCTGATGAGGGCAGAAGCTTGAATATGGTTAGAAAGATGAATTTAATCCTGATGTTAAAAGTTCATCAGCATCCCCAAAGTGGCAGGGGGATCAGCACCCACAGAGGGTGAAGGAATCCGACCGACGCCGACAGCACCTCGAGCCATTTTGTGGCTCAGAGTAGACTCTAAGCCTGCAGCAGTGCTGCTACTGCTGCTGCTGCTCTTCATTTCCATGTCACACAAACACAGCTTTGGGCTCTCTGTCAGGAGCTCGACTGATGCTGTGAGGAGCTCCCAAGTCAACCAGCAAACGTTTCACCTTTGCTTATTTGGGGAAATTAATTAACGTGTCCAAGCGTTCTGCCCCTCTCGCCTCGCACCACTCACTTCCAGACCTACCCAGAAAATCCACTGCTGCCATCCATTATTTTCTGAAACTTCCCCCTGCTGTTTTCTCACCATTTCACATGGGTGGGGCTGGAGGGGGCAGGCTGAGATTTCAGTCAGTCAAGTGTCTGTATTGCTGACACTTAATGGACAGAGAGGTAGGCAAGAGACAGGAGTTGCCCATCTCCTCTATACAGCTGAAAATAGATGTGGATACTCCCAAGCCTGGGTTGTGGAGATGCCAAGAAGTGAGAACTCTGTTCTGGTCTCGCCCACCCAAAAGTTTTGGTGGAAAGGCAGCAGCGGGGGGGGGGAAGAAAAGTCAAGGCAGGAATCTCACAAAATGGTTTCAGCAGCATTCAGAGATGCCAGTGCTGTTTATACTGGCACGGCTCCGAGCGAGGTACCATGAGCTGCCTGCTGCAAGGTCATTCCCCTGACTCATTGTCGGCAACCAGTTGGTTCAGGAACTCCTAATCCACGTTTCTTGCAACTGTGGCAAGTGCTTGAGTCCTGAACCTCTGGAGGTGAGGCTTGAAAATGAATGCTGCTGCAGTGATGGGCCACTGAGCCCACAACTGTAGATCCAGAGTCCTGCCTCCTCTCTCAGGCGTTCTAAAATCCACATCTGCCATTCGTTGCTTGAGCTAACTGCAAAAACTTTGCACTAGTTCCCTCAACCCCTTCCCCCCCCAAGACTTCCACTGGACTCTTGGGAATTGGGAGCAGCAGGGATTTAAGGACTAGGACTCAACTCCAGGGAAGTAAAAGGAAAACAGTGTCTGCATGTCCTTGCATTTCTGTCCCGTAGCTGTGACCAGGTGTGGTCTGCAGGCTACTCTCGGTTCATCAGCATCTGCCAAGCTAGAGCTGTCCCTCACCAGCTTTCAGTTCCAGGTCCCTCAGCTCAGTAGCTGTCCTGTCCTGTCCCCTCCCAGGTTTCCACATCTTCCCCTGGTGTTCCTATGTGCCCCTGTCATGAGTATTTTCAGTCGACTCAGGGCAACATGGCTACGTTAGGACTGGCTCTAGGCTCGGCTTCCCAGGCAGCAGGGGAGTGATTAATGCCAAGGATCTGGAGCAAACTCACTTCTGTCCCCACAGCTGCAGAGTTCAATTTGGGGGCACCTCATCTGTCTCCTTTCGAACAGAGAGGAACGTGGGGGCCAGTGCAGGTCAAGCATGGCCGTGAGAGGACCTCTCCTGCTCAGAGGGTTGCTAGCCCACCCCTCCAAACCCCCAGCACTGGGCAGCCTCCTGCCTTGCCCATGCTTAGAGTCAGCCTTAGCCTCCAGCATGGTTATTCTGTAGCTTTCAAAGGGAAAGAACCTGGCTGCTAATCCCTCTGCCAGTGACGACTCCTCGCCTACAGGGAGGCATATGTGAGAGCTTGTCTGCTAAAAACTGAGCCAACACAGTGTGATTCAGACCTGAAGCTTTCCAAGGAAGAGAGCTATTTCTGAGTTAAGCACATCTCTGCAGCTCCCCACACAAACACTCTTATCCAGTGCAAGTGGTGCATGGTAGGTAGGTGTCCAGCAGCGGCCACTGCTTTGCTGTTTGGATACAGAGCTCAGATGCTCCTCAAACACTGAGGAGGGCTCTCAAACATACAGGGAAGGTACAGGGATGGAAATCATAGAATGGCTTAGGTTGGAAGGGACCTTAAAGATCATCCATTCCAACCTGCCATCCTGGGAGCGGCTACAAATCAAACAGCTGGAACAATCAGGAGAGTGAGCCAGGAGTTTGGTCCAGCAATTTTAGCCAGGTCCTTCTACTGCAGACAGTGGCAACTAATAACTGCACTCCTGGAGTCACCAGAATCCAATAATCCCTGTCAGAAGAGAGCCCACAGCCAGCTCTGCAGCTCAGCACAGCAGGAAGCACCAGGCAAGTGCAGATGAAGGAGAGCTCTCCCCTTGCCTCTGCTCCCTTGGCCAGCTCCAGCGCCAGGCAGGGGAGTTAGTGCTCTCCTCTCTCCTAGCCTCCAACCAGGATGGTCAGAGGGCTGCAGCACCTCCTCTATGGGGACAGGCTGTGAGAGCTGGGGTCGTTCAGCCTGGAGAAAAAGGGCCTGCAAAAAGCTAGGAAGGGACTTTGTGCAAAGGCTTGAAGTGATAGGAAGAGAAGAAAAGGATTGAAGCGGGAAGAGGGGAGATTGAGACTGGAGAGTAGGAAGAAATTCTTTCCAGTGAGGCTGATGAGACACTGGAACCGGCTGCCCAGGGAGGCTGTGGATGTCTCCTCCCTGGAGGTGCTCAAGGCCAGGTTGGATGAGGCCTTGAGCAACCTGGGCTGGTGGGAGGTGTCCCTGCCCATGGCAGGGGGGCTGGAACTGGATGATCTCTAAGGTCCTCTCCAACCCAACCTCATCTGTGACTCTAGGAAGGTACATCTGCAAAGGGCAGGTTATTCCACAGCGAGCATCTGGCACTCTGTGCTCCTGTATGCTCTTCAGTGGCACAGGACATCCTTTGGTCTCTTGAATGCCACAAAGAAAATAAGTGTAGCCCCCCCTGACCTGAACTGAAGGAGCTGCAGTGGTGATGTTGGGGGAACACAATGTCCCTGAAGCCACTATACAAATCACAACAATCATCTCCCCGTGCCCACTTTCAGGACCTGCAATCAATACTTTATGCTCCAAAGGTGAGGCAGAGGTACAGAAGTTAGGAGCAGAAAATGACTCCCCTGGCTGCAGCTGCTTTGCTGGGCAATATTTTTTTCTGGTTTCACAAAGTGCTGCTCAGCCAAGCTCTGCATGGCTACCTTTGATGAGCCCTCAGTGCTGCCTGGCCATGCCTTAGGTCCTGTAAGTGCAATGTTTTGCTTCCCCTGGGTCTGTTTGCTCAGTTTCACCTCATTGCTCCCCGTGAAATCTGAAATCCTCCATAGGATTCCGTGGTTGAGTAGCTCCTGTGCCCTCCAGAGGGGCTGTGTCTTAGCCCAGCAACTCACAGGAAAGGACACAGAGCAAGTCCTGAGCAGGGCCACAAAGATGATCCAAGGGCTGCAGCAGCTCTGCTGTGAGGACAGGCTGAGGGAGCTGGGGGTGTTCAGCCTGCAGAAGACTCCAGGAGGGCCTTACTGATGCCTTCCAATAACTGAAGCTCTCCTAAAGGAGGGCTGCAAAAGGACTTTTCCTGAGGGTGTCTAGAGACAGGACAAGGGGGAATGGTTTGAAGCCGAGGGAGAGCAGGGTTAGATGGGAGCTTAGGAAGAAGTTCTTCAGTAGGAGGGTGGTGAGACTCTGGAACAGGCTGCCCAGGGAGGTTGTGGATGCCTCATCCTGAGGCCTTGTGCAGCTGAGCCTAGTTGAGAGGTGTCCCTGCTCATGGCAGGGAGGATGGAGTAGCTCATCTCTGAGGTCCCTTCCAACCTAAACCATTCTACAATGGCGAAAGCAGAAGGAAACTCTCTGCTTCCAAGCAAGTCAAAGCCATCTCAGGTGAGCAGGCAGGAAGCACAAGGTTAGAAACTGTAGCCCAAATATCTGTCCCCATGCTAAAACTGCGCCTCTCAGTTCACAACAGCTTTGGGACAAGCAACAACAAACAGCAAAGCAGCGTCCATGTTCTGGGATTGAAAGCAAAGATCTGTCAAAGCTGTCTTGCAGGAGGTTTTTAGCCTCTTGGTTAGACCCAAGCCCCACAGGAAAGGTGGATCAGGATGACAGAACCACAAAATAAAGGCTGATGTGACCCAGACATAATTCATAGAATGGTTTGGGCTGGAAGAGACTTTTTAGACCATGGGCAGGGATGTCTCCTATTAGCCCAGGTTGCTCAAGGCCTCATCCAGCCTGGCCTTAAACACCTCCAGGGAGGGGGCAGCCACAACCTCACCACCAGTACTGGTGCTGAACCCTTTTGCCCTCAACATGAGGTTTGCTGCATCCAAACCACTGATTTGCCAGAGGATTGTTCAGGAGAATCGGGCTGGCATCAAGCCCCATGCTGGGAATGAGCTCTATCAAGACCTCCCTCAGGGCAGCAAGAGTTAACCACACAGCAGAGTGCCTTCAGGGAGGCCAGCCCACAGAGCAAAGGCTGAGCTGCACCTCCCAGACCTCATCACAAGCCAAAGTTCAGCCATCACAGACACCAGCATCACCTGCCCTGCACTAAATCACCTGGAAAAGCAGCTTCTCCCTAACAAGCAAGCAGACCAATCCCTGGCTCTCTTCTCACCCCCAAAGCCTTGGAACAACTGGACCATTTCAGAAGGTGGCTCAGGATGACAGGCAGCTTGCTGATGGTTCAGCACAGTTAGACAAATGCTGCTGAGTGCTCTGACAGATTACCCTTAATAGGAATAGAAATTGGTGACTCAAATGTCAGGCAGGCCTGACAGTCCCACTGCTCAGAGACAGCTAAGTGGGACAGGAGGCTCCTCAGGCTTTACCCCCCAGTGTGCCCCAGGCTGGGGTTCAGCTGGTTTTTGGTGGCAGATAGCACAAGGGCTGCAGACTCAGGGTCTGGCTTTTGACTTTGCTGTTGATGCTGCAATGTAAGGCTGCAGGAGCAGGACTAAAAGAGTAAGGGATGGGGAGCTCAGAAATGTGACCTGGAGTTTTTATTCTGGCCCTAATCAAGGGGGGGGTGAAAAACCCCCAACAAACCACAACACTTTATTATGGTTTAAACTCCTGAGGGCTGGAGAATCCCTGCTGTGGAAACAGGCTGACAGAGCTGGGGTTGTTGAGCCTGAAGAAGAGAAGGCTCCAGGGAGACCTTAGAGCAGCCTTACAGTACCTGAAGAGGGCTACAAGAGAGCTGGGAAGGGACACGTGACAAAGGCATGGAGTGAGAGGACAAGGGGTAAAAGGCTTCAAGCTGGAAGATGCTCAGCTGAGGCTGGTGAGGCGTTGGAACAGGGTGCCAAGAGGAGCTGTGGAGGCTCCAAGCCTGGAAGTGTTCAAAATCAGGCTGGATGAGGCCTCGAGCAACCTGGTCTAGTGGTCAGATGTCCCTGCTCATGGCATGGGGGCTGGAACTAGATGATCTCTAAGGTCCACCCCAACCAGCCTGTGATCCTCTGAGCCCTGCTTTTGCTGCCTACAGCATCAGCAGCACCTCCAGAGCCATCTTCTAGTTGCATGCAGCAACTCCACTTAAGTGCTGCAGCATCTGCCTGACCTTTCCTCAGCCCAGGGCAGTGCTGCTGCCAAGGCAGAAACCATCACAGAGCCAGGCCTGGCTCAGCCTGCAAGTTAGGGCACATTTATCCATACCTGACCTAAGCACCACCACACAGTAACAGAGCTGCACAACAAACAGATGCAGTTACACACTCCCTGGGGCTGAGGAAGCTTTATTTTTGGTGAAACCTTGGAAGTTCACTCATTTCAATTGCCCTTACAGGTCACCACTTGCACTGTCACACCCCTCTGCCCTGCACCTGGCCCCACTCTGACTCATTCCTTGACTGGAGGGATGATGCATCAAGCTCAGATCTTCTGCATGTTAAGTGTTTTCTCCAGGGGAGAAGAGAGTCTGATGTTTCCCTGCTGGAACTGATGGGACTTCCACACTGATGGAGGTTTTTAACTCCATCCCTTGAAAATGGAATAGGGGGAGGAACAAAACCAACCCAAAAGGATGATGCAGACAGAGTCCCGCAGGGATTTGTTTGGTTCATTGTGGAAGGCCCAGAGCTGCCTCAATTTATAAGCTGTAGGTTGTGGAAAATGAGGTCTGTGGCATCCAGGCTTGCCTTGTAGGCTAGATTAAAGGTCCTGGGCTGGGGAAGAAGTTCCCTTTCATGGGAGAGGCAGGGAGTGCTTCCCTTTCTGCCTTTGTCTCATGCAGAATGGAGAGAGCAGTGTGGAGTCCGGGGAAGGCTTTGAGATGCTGCTCTCAAAGCAGCTCCAGAACAGCACTGCTACTAAAAGGTGTCTGAAAAAGGTGGGAAACCCCCAAAATGATGTTGTAACTTCTGCCATTTGACAGCTCCAGCTGACTCTGCCAAAGCCAAGCCTAGCTGGCAGGATTTGCTTGTCTCCACACGTGTGTGTCCATATGTACACATCCAACACACCCAGCAATGGCTGAGGGGCACTGGATGCCTATTAATAGCTGAGTGCTGTGTATCACAGTATCTCCTCCCCCTCTGTGCTCTTCCTGCCCAAGCATGCTGTTAGCTTTGGAAAGCACAGTCCTGGATCTATCCTTTGGAAGAGGTGAACCTGGAGTTTGGCAGAAAGGGCTGAGTCTGGCTGCTCAGGGGGAGGGGGAGCTTAAGGCAACAGGACAATGGCCTTGAGCAACCTGGTCTAGGGGAAAGTGTCCCTGCCAATGCCACAGGGGTTGGAAGCAGATCATAGAGTTGGTTGGAAGGGACCTGAGAGGTCACCAACCTCCCCCCATGGGCAGGGACACCTCCCAGCTCGACTCAGCTGCTCAAGGCCTCATCCAGCCTGGCCTTGAACATCTCCAGGCAGGAGGTATCCACAACCTCCCTGGGCAACCTGCTCCAGTGTCTCACCATCCTCCTACTGCAGAACTTCTTCCTAAGCTCCAGTCTAACCCTGCTCTCCCTCAGCTTCAAACCAATCCTCCTCATCCTATCTCTAGACACCCTCATGGAAAGTCCCTCTGCAGCCTTCCTGTAGGATGCCTTCAGGTAGTGGAAGGCAGCTCTAAAGTCCCACTGGGGTCTTCTCTTCTCCAGGCTGATCAACCCCAGCTCCCTCAGCCTGTCCTCATAGCACAGATGATCTTCAAAAGCCCCTTGCAACCCTTCAGGTAGCCTGGAGGAGAGGCAGCAGCATCTCAATTGTGAAGTCAAGGCTGGTTTTATCAAAGTATAAATAATGCAGGAGTCATTGGTCCTCAACTGCTGCATGGTATTTCTGGGAAGGTTATAGTCTCCTCCAGAGGGCAGAGGGGGTGTTCAGACCCAGTTTAACTCTCAGACCTCTAGAGCAGCTCTCATTTTCAGCAGCACAAACAGAAGTGACATTTCCACCAAGGGTGGGGAAAAAAACAACCACCAAGCAGAAACCAAAAACCAACCCAAAGCAACCCCCACTTGAAGCCTGTTTCTAAAAGCTGCTGCTGTGCTGCTTCATCTGTGCTGCAGCTTGTCAGCAGTAACTCTGGCCCCTGCTTTTCAGGAGTAAATCTTCCACTTGCTAATACCTGGTGCCTCAGAAAGAACTGTGCCAGCAAGACAGACACTGGGGAGGGAACCTGCTTTCCACTTGTCTTTCACCCTGTTGCCCCAGATAATGGATTTAGAAAGTGCAGCAAATATCCAGACACAGTAATCTAGTGCAGCTCTTTCCCCTTCCTCCATCCCCCCTTTCTTGGAAGGACAGGCTTGCTTTCTCTTTTCTCCTTGCTGAGCTTTTTCCCCTGCAGCCTGTGGGTGTGCATTAGGACGTAGGCACTGAAGCAGATCCTTGGATTTGGTTACAAAACTCATGCAAAGAGTTGCCAAAAAAACCCAGGGCAGCAATAAGTGAAACTCCCCAGCTCCACCTCTGCCACACTTGGTTGCATTTTCCATCAGCTTGTGCAGCAGCAGCAGCACAGGTTAGATGTGGTGGCCAGGGGTCGATAGCTGCTGAATTATGCACGTGTGTGGTCACTCACAGGCTTCCAGACACCCCATCTCCTGCCATCACACTGGGACACTTAGACTGGGGGTGAGGAACCAGGGCTGTGCTGCACTACAGCACTGCTCAGCCCCATTTCCCTTGCCAATAACCATCAGCCACTCATTTTCACACTCTCCTACTTCCTCGACAACTTTCCTTGAACCACTTACAGTTCCACTTGCAAATGCTCCCGTTTTAGGTTGCCTTCTGACCCACACTCCAAGCAGTTTCCATGCCAGTTGGTTTTCCTTGTCCTTGCACACTTTAAAACTTGTCTCACCACAGAGAAATCTTGCACCTCCTTGCTCATTGAAAGCCTGCAATCGTTCCCAGGGGGTGACACAGCTGACAGAGCAACTTCCATCATGACAGGCAGATTTCCCTGCTGATGATGAGCGATGGGAAGCCACAACACCCTCTGCCTTGGACAGAATGAGGTTTAGAGCTTGGTTCCATCTGCCATGACATGAAAACAAAAAAAGAGTGTTCCTCTATCACACAGCCTTCCCCTCCCCCTCTCTCTTCATCCTCTGCACTAAAAAGAAGTCACAGACCTGTGGCACTACTTGCTGGTAAGAGCTTCAGGATGTTCCACCCGGCTTAGGGGTGGGGGGGGGCGGGCATGGCAGGCAGAGCCAGAGTGCTGCCTTTCTTCATCACCCATTCCCATGCCTCCTCCTTATTCCCCACTCTTCCCAAGCTGCCAAACCCCAGCTGTGTGTCCATAAAGTAACTGACCCCAAGTTTAACTGCCTTGCTTCCCAGTAACGCTCAACAAATGACTTTTTCTCTAGGTACGGTGGAGGTGAAGGATTTTCTCTCCCAGCCTGCAGCCATGCACACAAGATGTGTCTTCCTCTGGAAGCTGGTTTCACATGGTGGCTTAGATTTTCCCACTTTGTATCTAGCACCATTTGAAATCAGTGTTCTAGGAGCAAGAATTACAGCGTGGGAGGAGATCAAGCAGCTGCCAACCTCACCGATGGCCTCCACTCCTTACCCCCAGCCCTTTCCCCCCAGTGGTTATGCCTTTGCCAGCCAGCCACTTTGTAAACATCACCTGATTTCTAGACACTTCTACCAAGCACTGTAACCACCCTCTTTCCCAAGCTAGGGCCAGCCACAGGAACAGCTTCTTTCCAATGTATTGCTGCTTAATAAACAATGGCTATTGAGTTCAAGTTGTCCAGAGTAAAGTGATCCGAAAGTTGCATGAAAACCCAACCCTGTGCCTCCTGACGGGCAGAGTGCCTTCAGCATACAGCCACCAGCTTCCCAACACCTCAAAATGAACTATCTGGGAGCAGATCCAGTTCTCTTTGGGGTCTCTGTCATCATCATAGAACCACCACCCTCCAGCTCCCAGAGATGAGAAGTTGCCCTCCAACCACCTCAAGAGAAGCGCCTTCAGCAGTCACCACGGTGTGCCCCCTGCTCCACACAGAACCCACTCCTCCTCCTGGGGGGGACTTCAGTTTCTTTGCTGGCAACTTCTTGAACGTTTCAGGAAGTTTCTCTTCCCTTCTGTGCAAACCCTTGAAGCTAACCTAGTTTTGCTTGAGCTCACTGCTGTCACACGAGTCCTCACGCACAGAGGAGCCGGTCGCTGTGTGGACGAAGCCCTTGGCCAGAGCCCTGCATAGTCATCTGTAACGAATTCCTAGCTGCCATCTACAAGAGGATTCTTCTCTGAGCCAGGAAAATGTCTCTTACACAGGCTGACCGATTTCTCCTGGTGTTCAGAGTCTCAGTTTTTGTCTAGCACCATTTGAAATCGGTTATGATGTAGGGGGAAAAGCAACAGTAATGGAAACCTTCCTCCCCCCCACCCCCACTACCCCCAACCCCATCCCCCCCCTCCCCAATGTCCTTAATAGCCAAACACCATCAGGAGCAGAAGCCTGCTTCCCAAACACCTCTGGGATGCTTTGCTGTTCCTCTCACCTGAAGCCACAGCTAGAGGCCGAACGCCCTGCACGACAGGAGGACAGTCAGCATCACCTTCAGCTAGGAGGGATGCTCCAAGAGAAAGAGAAGCCCCCTGGGGGAGGCAACTACCACCCAACCTTCTGACCAGTTCTATTCCACGATGCTATTTGTTTGCCTTAACCTGTTCTTTACTCAGATTTGGATTCATTTGATGATCATTCTTTTCTCCTTTGAAATAAAAGTGTGTGCTACTTGGTTTGGGCTCTGTCTCAGGTAGACAGATATCCTCCAGCAGGGACACGTGCTGCAAGCTGCATCATTTCAGCCCCCCCAGCTCCACCTTCCACCACCCCCACGCTCAGCAGGGAGCGTTTACACCCACTGGAGGTGTAACACTCAGAAGCTAACCAGCCCCTGACACTTCACACTCCACCTAACCTCAAACTAGGTGCTGCCGGCCCTGCTCTGGTGCAGAACATCCCTTGTTTTACCAGCAGATGGCAACAAGGCATTGGAGTTGCACAGCCTCTTGCTCAGCACAAGGTTGCTGTTCCCAGAGTCAGACTGGTTTGGGTTGGAAGGGACCTGGAAGATCAGCTAGATCCCACCCCCTGCCATGGGAAAGGACACCTCTCACTACACCAAGGCTCCATCCAAGCTAGCTTTGAACGCTTCCAGGCTTGGAGCCTCCACAACTTGCCTGGCCAACCTGGTCCAGTGCCTCACCAGCCTCATGGGGAAGAATTTCTTCCCAGTGTCTGATCTCAGACCAGCTTCTGCCAGCTTGAAGCCACCAGCCCTCGTCCCATCACTCCACGCCTTAGCAACAAGCCCCTCTCCAGCTCTCCCGTAGACACCTCCATGACTCTCCAATTACCATTTCCAGGTTCCACCATGAAATAATTCAGGTGGGACTGAGCTTTGGAAGAAGTGGTGCAGAATTCCTGACAATTAGGACAAATTCATTTGTGGCATTTAAGTCAAGCTGCCCAGGAGCTGCCTCGGCCCTTCCACGCTCACTGCAACCCCCAAACCTCACAGGCTGTAAGGCTGTGCTGTCTACAACCTGTCAGCATTCTCACTCCACCCCAACTCAGCTTGAGTGTCACAGCCATCAGTTAATAAACCCAGGGCACCTTATGGCTCTATTCCACACTCTGAAAGGCTTCACTCTGGGGCAGCTGAGTCCACACATTCCTTTGCAGAGAGCACGAAGCACATTTTGAGTGTGACCCTCAGACAATTACAACCCAATCACATTCTACTGAACATGTTGCTTCAAACCACCCAAGCTGTATTCCCTGAGTACCACACAGCTGTCTCACACTGGGTAAAGGCACCAGAACACCCTGGGCTCTGCTCCTGACTTTGTGTTTCTTCACCACAGGGCAACCTGGCCTCTTCTCCAAGTTTTTTTACCAAGTCTTTCAGGAGTCAGCACCGGTTTAGAAAAGAATTAATAGAATAGAATTAACCAGGTTGGAAAAGACTTTTGAGATCATCAAGTCCAACCTATCATCCAACACCATATAACTGACTAAACCATGGCACCAAGCACCCCAACCAGGCTCTTCCTAAACACCTCCAGGGATGGGGACTCCACCACCTCCCTGGGTAGCACACTCCAATGGCCAATCTCTCTTGCTATGAGGAACTTCTTCCTCACCTCCAGCCTAAACCTCCCCTGGCACAGCTTGAGACTGTGTCCTCTTGTTCTGGTGCTGCTTGCCTAGGAGAAGAGACCAACCCCCACCTGGCTCCAACCTCCCTTCATGGAGTTGGAGAGAGCAAGAAGGTCTCCCCTGAGCCTCCTCTTCTCCAGGCTAAGCAACCCCAGCTCCCTCAGCCTCTCCTCCCAGGGCTGTGCTCCAGACCCCTCCCCAGCTCTGTTGCCCGTCTTCGGACACCTTCCAGCAACCTCAACATCTTCCCTAAACTGAGGGGAAATTCTCTGCAACACCAGCAAAAAAAAATCAGCCCATTTTCTACCTCTGCCACTGCAGAACTCTGGCCATGAACTGCAGGCTTTGATCTCAGCATTTACCACCTAATGGCACAGGAGAAACCGTCTGAAGAGTGCCGGGAAGAGAGCCGCTCGCCACGTGAGGAATGAAAGACAAACACTTACTGCTAAATAATTTAACACTTTATTTGCAATATTACAAGTCATCAACTAGTCTTTACATCCAGGGGGGAAAGTGTAAAAAAAATAAGGCCTTCTTTTTCAACAGTTCTTTCACTTCAGCCTTAAGTGCATTGCAGCAGATTGGAAAGCATGGAAGGTGCCACACATCAAGCTCGCTCGCTAGCCAGCGCCACGCTCCCGACTCCCAGTGTCTCTCTCACAGTGATTACAGACAATTAGCAAGCCAGAGAGCAGCAAATCATTCCCTGGAGTAACCAGACTGTCAGGAATTCTGACAATACAACTGCTGGGGTGGCCCCAAAAAGCCCTGCAAAGCCCTGAAGAGTTGTGTGTCACGCCAAGGATCTGCTGGCGACAGCGGGGAGCAGAGCCAGCCTAGCGCAGACAAGCAGGAAGAGCTGAAATGCTGCCTCAGCCCTCTGAAGTGAGGCAATTTTGGGCTTTTGGGGGAAAAAAAATAGCAAAAAAAAAATAACATAAAAAGAAGAAGAGTGGTTCTTAGAAGCTGTCTGCATGTTGACAGCCAACTCAGATTCACAGAGCCAAGCCCTCTCCTAATTAAGCTTTTGGTTTTAATGAGGAGTTAGAAGCAGCAAGATGCTGTCGATGCATGGCTGAGTCTCGACTGGGCTGGAGCCACAGTCTTGACTACAACACTCCATGATGCAAGCAGCTACCTAAAGTGAGACCACATCTCCTACCACTGCCAGCAGACCCATCCCTTCCCTCCCACAACTAAGCTGGTTTGGTCTTCCTTTAACATGAAAGGAGAAGGGAGTCTGACAGGCAAAGGCTTCTGTTTCTCAACAGAGATCTGCTGCTAAATCCGGCCCTACGAGAAAGCTAATTTAGCCTGGGAGCCTGCAGACTGATTTGAAATGCTCTGTGTGGAATCCATGGCTTCAAGGGGAAAAAAAAACCAGCCAAAGCAGCCAGATCCACACAGCCCCCCTGAAAAAAGCAACAAAATCCATCTCCAAAGCTGACATCCAAGCTCAAGATAAAATAAGCAACCCCCCGAGGAAGTTGGACTGAGATGGCTACTGCTGATTTCTCAGCAGTTCCTTCAATTAGGTGCCTTCTGGCAACAAATCCATGGGCTGAGGATACCTTTGCTATGGAAACCTTCAGTTTTTTCCAGCCCAACAGATCCACTGTAGTCTTTCTGGGACTACAGGGAAGAGCTAGAAATAGGTATGGCTTGCTTTTTAAGTTATTTTTCCTTCTTCAAGGCAATGGAAAAGCTACAAAAGACTGATTTAAAGGCACATTTTAATTGAGTAGATAGAAATCAACTTTGGCAGACAGAAGAGGTAGTGCAAATAAGATCTGGGCTGTGACAGCTTCCAAAGGACATGGCCTGAAAGGGCCATGAATCATTCCAGAACACAAGAGACAAGATCATCATCGAGATCTCCTCAAGCAGAGCACAGAACAAGCAGCATGCTTGGATTGCAGTGAGCAGAGCTAAATGCCAGAGAGCCTTCTGTAAAAGGGCAGAGGTAGCACTGGAGGAAGGAGCAGCAGCTGGGTGCTGTGCCAGTGCTCCAACCAGTGCTCCCAGCAACACATTCCTCCATGCCATGTGCCTGGAAGACCATTGCACACACACACAGCAAAGACAACACAAGTGGCCCACGAAGAAAAGCAGAGACACAGATATATGAAGAGACACAAATAGCCTTTTTTCACCCTATTAGCAGCCTCCTACCACAGACAATCAGCAGTATAAGACACACAACAAGAGCCTTCATCTACAGAAACTCAAGCCAAGTGCAATTCTTCCCCACTTCTGATAGGTAAAGCCAACTGCAAACTCCCTCCCCACACCCCTCCAAGCCTCCCCCCACCCCAGCCAGGTCAGTCATGCTTTACAGCTCTTATATTCGGCAGTACATGGAGTGCTGTCACGTTTCCTACAAACAAGAAAACAAATCAGATCAGAGATTTGGCATTTGAGAGAGCTTTGTGTGGTTCTTCTTTCTTTACCCAGACCCTGAAAGCACCACCTCAGTGTTCTCATCAAAGCAGCAAGTCGTGGCAGCAAATCGTTACCAAGTTCTCGCTACGAGATTTTGGCCTCGTTTCATTCACTGGACTGTTAGGAAGGACCCCTGCAGCAGAAGAGGGTTTGATCCAAATGGATCATTTCAAGTGGTGAACAAGCCATGCCTGAGCATTACCAAAACCTGGAGTTAGAGGATGGCTGACTCATTTGGAGACCACATCAGGAGCAGGCCTTGTAATTGACTTCAAACACACTGTCCAGGACGTATTTCATGAACCTTTGGTTCAGAGAATTGGGATTCTGCACTCCACCAACAGCAAGTTTCCACCATGTAAACACAGGAGGAGTAAAATTCACAGTGACAACCATTTATCTGTGCTTTCAACTTGAGCACCTCCTGATTTGCTTTACAGGTAAAAAAAAACAACCAACCCCATACCAAACCCCTGCAGTACACTCTAAGGCTCTACTAAGGAGTTCTAGATGCTACAAGGAAACTCTGTGTGTACACAGACCACAGCATCCATTTCTCCTTGTCATGTGCCAGAGGTAAGAATGTGATTCATAGAATCACAGAATGGTTTGGGTTGGAAGGGACCTCAAAGATCATCCAGTTCCAACCCTCCTCCCACGGGCAGGGACACCTCCCACTAGCTCTGGTTGCTCAAGGCCTCATCCAACCTGGCCTTGAACAGCCCCAGGGAGAGGACATCCACAACCCCCTCCCTGGGCAACCTTTCCAGTGTCTCAGCACCCTCACTGGAAAGAATTTCTTCCTAGTATCTAGTCATAGATTGGAAGAGACATTTAAGAGCATTAAGTCCAACCAGAACTCTGTGCTGTCCCCTCTCTTGATTCCATTTCCCACCCCCACCCCCCCAAAAAAGCAGCCCAACTAATCCAGAAAACTAATCCTGTCTCAATTAGAAACCTCAAAGCTTAAAGATGATATTCCTTGATCCACACAGCCTGGATAATGCAAGCTTCATTTTCATACATGCCAGCACTCAAACTTAGCAGAGCTACTGAGAAGTCACTTGCTTAAAAGTTAAACATAAATCAAGCCTGTGCATTTGAAAGCAGACCTTGGTGTTAATGTGGTGGAGACACAAGGTTTCAACCATGACCTTCTAACTCCTAAGGTAAAGGACAATACACTGATCAGGAACAGTCAAACTAAGCTCTCCTGCCTTCAATCTCTTCTGGTCTAACAAGGTTTGAAGAAGCAGGCTTTGAGAGAGCTGATCCACCCTTCCACAAGTGCAGGAGCAGTTGTGACTACCACAGAATCATTTTGGTTGGAAAAGACCTCCAAGATCTGATCTCCTTCTATGATCAGGTGACTGCCTGGTGGATGTGAGGAGGGCTGTGGATGTGGTCTACCTGGACTTCAGCAAAACCTCTGACACCAGCCCCCACAGCAAACTGCTGGCCCAGCTGTCAGCCCCTGGCTTGGACAGCAGCACTCTGAGCTGGGATAGGAACTGGCTGGAGGCTGAGCCCAGAGAGTGGTGGTGAATGGTGCCACAGCCAGCTGGCAGCCAGGCACCAATGGTGTGCCCCAGGGATCAGTGTTGGGCCCCAGCCTCTTCAATATCTTCATTGATGATCTGGATGAGGGGATTGAGACAGTCATCAGCAAATTGGCAGATGACACCAAGATGGGAGCAGATGTTGGTCAGTTAGAGGGCAGAAGGGCTCTGCAGAGGGACCTTGCCAGGCTGGGCAGATGGGCAGAGGCCAATAGGATGGCATTCAACAAATCCAAGTGCCAGGGGCTGCACTTTGGCCACAGCAACCCCAGGCAGAGCTACAGGCTGGGGGCAGAGTGGCTGACAGCTGCCAAACAGAGAGGGACCTGAGGGTGCTGGTTGACAGCTGGCTGAACATGAGCCAGCAGTGTGCCCAGGTGGACAAGAAGGCCAATGGCAGGAACAGTGTGGCCAGCAGGAGTAGGGAAGTCATTGTGCCCCTGTACTCTGCATTGGTTAGGCCACATCTTGAGTCCTGTGTCCAGTTCTGGGACCCTCAGTTGAGACACTTGAACATGTCCAGAGAAGGGCAACAAGGCTGGGGAGAGGCCTTGAGCACAGCCCTGTGAGGAGAGGCTGAGGGAGCTGGGGTTGCTTAGCCTGGAGAAGAGGAGGCTCAGGGGTGACCTCATTGCTCTATACAACTACCTGCAAGGTGGTTGTAGCCAGGAAGGGGTTGGTCTCTTCTCTCTAGCAACCAGCACCAGAACAAGAGGACACAGTCCAAAGCTGTGCCAGGGGAACTTTAGGCTGGAGGTGAGGAGAAAGTTCTTCCCAGAGAGTTGTTAGCCATTGGGATGTGCTGCCCAGGGAGGTGGTGGAGTCCCCATCCCTGGAGGTGTTCAAGAGGGGATTGGATGTGGCACTTGGTGCCATGGTCTAGTCATGAGGTCTTGGGTGCCAGGTTGGACTTGATGATCTTTGAGGTCTCTTCCAACCTTGGTGATACTGTGAAGATCACTGAGTCCAATTCTTCTCTACCTCAACCAAGTCTGGTGCTAAACCATGGCCCTCAGCATCCCATCTCCTGCATCTGACTACAGGGATAAGCTCTGGTTTAAAATATAGGAGGGGGAAAGCAGTTCCAAACAAGAAAGTCCATTTTGATCCTTTGAAGAGCTTTGGATTTGGAAAAGAAATCACTTCCCATGACTGAGTCTGGCACAAGCATTCCACAGAGTGTTGTGTCTTACGGAAAAGCAATTGCTCCTCCTCTGAGGACAACCCCAAGCTGAGCTGTGTGATACAGACTCACTGGCAGCTCTCAGTCATGACACAGAATGCTAATTCCTTATAGAATCACAGAGTGGTTTGGGTTGGAAGGGACCTGCAAAGCTCATCCAGTCCAACCCCCCTCCAGTCACAGGGACATCCTCCACTAGCATCAGGTTGCTTGGAGCCTTGTCCAGCCTGGCCTTGAATATCTCCAGGGATGGGACCTCAACCTGTTGCAGTGTTCCAGCACCCTCATGTTGCAGAACTTGTTCTTAACATCCAATCTAATTCTCCTCTCATTGCAAACCCCTGCTCCTCATCCTATCACTGCAGGCCTCTGCAAACAGTGCCGCTGCAGCCTTCTTGTAGCCCCCTCCAGGTACTGTAAGGCTGCTCTAAGGTCTCCCTGGAGCTTCAAAGTTTCATAGTTTCAGTCAGGGTTGGAAGGGACCACAAGGATCAGCTAGTTCCAACCCCCCTGCCATGGAGCTCTCTCTCTCTCTCCAGGCTGAAGAACCCCAGCTCCCTCAGCCTGTTCTTGCAGCAGAGGTGCTCCAGCCCCCTGCCCCTTTCCATGCCCCTCCTCAGAACCTCCTCCATCAGGTCCATATGTAACATCCCCCCAGCATGACTGGTTACCAGAAGCTCTCCTGCAGGAAACAAACTCTCAGCTTGTAACACTTCTGCAATTCTAAATCAACCATCATAAAGAAAAAAAAAACAAAACCACAAAACCCAACCCAAAGCAAGCCCAAAATGAAGTGGAAAGGGTTTAATACCTTTTTGGTTTAAAGCCTGAATTAATTCATTTGTGCAGTTTCTTCCATCTCAGCTGGCATATTACTTTTTAAAATACATGTTTCCTTGCAACTCTCATCAACTGTGTATGAGCTGAACAGCAGAAGGGGAGAAAGGTCTGATTGAATGTGCTATCAAACTGGCAGATTAAACACACAAGAAAGGGAGGGCAGGGAAAGATCATCTCTCTCTTGCTGGCAGCTGAAGGCTAAGCCAGCAAGGAGGCACTGGAAGCACAACAGCTCACAAAGGCTCAGCTGCATCAAGAGTCCAGAAAAACTCAACAGGGAGATCTAGGCCTTGATGAAAGAGGATGAGATCAGGGGGTTCAGACATCAAAACAAGAGGGTTGAAGAGTCAGATGCTCACAGCAAGGAAGCTCAAGGAAAGTGTTAGGCACAGTAGGATTTCTCCTGTTGCAGAGTTTTCAGGACTAGGACTTCCTTTAATTCCTGATGATGCTGTCTTACATCCCTCCTCCTCTCTACACTCTGAGCAGTCTCTTCACAGATGAAGGCAGAAACTGCTGCCCTAGTACTATGAACTCCCACAGGCTCTATTTTTGGACCATCCAGAGCTTGCAGATCATCCAAGACCTGGATGAAGAGCAATTGCTCAGAAGCAGTGAGCTCCTCTGCAGCACACAGATAACAGAGTCACTGTTCACAGGGCCACTCTGGCCCTTGGGATGAGGCTGAGCTGCCCATGGGGGAGAAGCCCAGGCTGAAGTCTCACTGGATGTAGCTCCAAGGTTCTCCCAAGTAGCACTGTCTGTACTTCATTACAAATACAGAATCACAGGCTGGCTTGGGTTGGAAGGGACCTTAAAGATCATCTCATTCCAACCCCCTGCCATGGGCAGGGACACCTCCCAGTAGAGCAGGTTGCTCAAGACCCCATCTAACCTGGCCTTGAACACTTCCAGGCTTGGAGCCTCCACAGCTTCTCTGGCCAACCTGTTCCAGTGCCTCACCAGCCTCAGGGAGAACTTCTTCCTGATGTGTGATCCCAATCCAGCTTCTTCCAGACTGAAGCCTTTCCTCCTCATCCTGTCACTCCATGCCTATGTCACAAGCCCTTGCCCAGCTCTCCTGTAGCCCCCTTCAAATCCTGGAAGGCTGCTTCAAAGTCCCCCTGGAGCCTTCTCCAGGCTCAACAGCCCTAATTCCCTCAGCCTTTCTTCACAGCAGAGGTGCTCCAGCCCTCACATCATCTCTGTGGCCTCCTCTAACAGCTCCACCTCCTCCTTGTGTTGGGGACACGAACCACAGGAACATTTCCCCTGGTTCCTTTGCTTCCCACATCCAGATGCACTTCAAGAGACTTGTTAAAAGCTGAGTCAGTGTGGAAGATTTGCTTATCAGAACACTGTGTGCACCACCTGACTTGCTCTGAACTGCCAGCAGTTTGCACACTCCAGACTATTTCTCCACCACAAAAAAAAAGGCTCTGATGTTGGATCTTCTCTCCAAGAAAAATCAAGCTAGGACTGCAAGCAGCAGTGCACAACAAAGGGACTGAAACCTGCCACCCCTCCAGCACAAAGCACCAAGCAGCTGTTTGGAAGATTAACACCCAAAGGGCCCTGTGGGGCTCATCACAAAGAGATCTGTCACCACTCACGCTGGACAGTTCCTCAAGCCATTAAGGGACACCAATCAGGGCTGCTGCAGGAGTTAAGGACTGCAGAGATCCACACATCAAGCACTCCAGCAGCAGAGCTGAGCAGCTGCCTAGATCAGCCAGCACAGGAGCCCCACTTTAGGCCAAATCTCTTTGTTTTCCTCATAACTAAGCTCCTATTTATTCAAGGGGCTTCTGGTCCAACCCACAACACACAGTGGCTCTCCAGCAGCCCCTCAGTACATCTTGCATGGAGGAGAGGAAGCTGCTCAGCTCCCTTCCCCAACTTCCAGTTCATGGCTCTTAAAACCCTGTGAGATCTGCTGCTGCCAGAGGGTAAACTCAGGCCAGCAAATAACTCAATCCCACACGAGCTACCACTGGTTTCAGGGGGCAAACTGACATGTTTCAGAGCAGATGCAAACAGCACTGCCCTCCATTAAGTGTACCTGTGCCAAACACAAGCTTAAGGACAGGCTTCTTCCACCCTAGAAATCAGTGCAAGTGTTAATTGAGCAGCTTATGTGAATAGCAGACACACTCGAGGGTATTGTTAGACACTTCAGCTTCCCATCAGCTGCTGGGAGAAGCCCACACTTCATCCCCAGGCATTAAAAACACAAAGACAAAAGAGGGCAGGCAAAGCCACACAGACTTCCACAGGTGTTAGCTCTGCTTTGGCTCAGCTGTGTAGAAGTTTGCAGCTCAGAATGATCATCAAAAGTAGGTTTACTCACCCATTCTGGGAGAAGAATTTCTTGTAGATCCAGAAGGCTGCCAGGATCACCACAACTGCCACAATCACTTTAGGAGGAATTAAAGCAAGCCTCAGAGTGATGAATTGACACCTCAAGCACCCCAAGAAGCCTCCACACTCCCATCCAACCCCCCACCCTCTCCCCACGCTGGCAGGGCTTAAGTCACCAAGGTGCATTTGCTGCTTCCCTCAAGACAGCTCAGCTGGAGAGCAGAGATCACCACAACAGCAAAGCTCCAGCAGCTGTGTAGCAGTAAGTGTTCAGATACAGTGGTGGGCTTCCAGAAGTGGGGAATAAAGCATAGAATGCTTTGGGTTGGAAGGGACCCTCAAGGTCATCTAGAGTCCAAGCCTCCTGCCATGGACAGGGACACCTTCCACCAGCCCAGGCTGCTCAGGACTCCATCCAGCCTGCTCTTCAACACCCCCAGGGAGGGGGCATCCACAGCCTCCCTAATCTCCAGTCTCAATCTCCCCTCTTCCAGCTCAAAGCCACTGCCCCTCATCCTAGCACTACAATGGAGGGGCACCTGGTGACTGAGCATTTCTGTTTACTGGCAGTTATTTCCTTCTGCTTCCATGCTGCCCCATGCCTGGCACCACTGTAGGGCCTGGCAGGGGAGCAGGAGGGATGGAGCTGCTCCTGGGAAAGCCTGCTCACCATGCCTGGCACCACTGTAGGGCCTGGCAGGGGAGCAGGAGGGATGGAGCTGCTCCTGGGAAAGCCTGCTCACCATGCCTGGCACCACTGCAGGGCCTGGCAGGGGAGCAGGAGGGATGGAGCTGCTCCTGGGAAAGCCTGATCTCACTGGACAGGAAAAATGGTGCTGGAGAAGGTTCAGGTTGGCTATCAGGAAAAAGTTCTTCCCAGGAAGGGTTCCCAGACACTGAAACAGGCTGCCCAGGGGGGTGGTGGAGTTGTCATGCCTGGAGGGGTCTCAAAGATGTGTGGATGTGGTGCTGAGGGACATGGTTTAGTGGCAGTGGCAGGACTGTGAGCTCTAGGTGAGTGCTTGGGCCTGACAACCTCAAAGGTCTCTTCCAACTTCAACAGTCCTATGGTTCCAGGAAGCCCAAGCTCAGAAGAGTTTATCCAAGTGGTTAAGTTATGGAAGACTGCCTTTGGAATCTGATGCCTCACATGAGTGAGTATTAACAGACACAGTTCACATTAGTTCAGTCCATAATTACTAATCAATCTTAGCTTTCCTTGACCTCATGACAGGTTGGACTTGAGGATCTCAAAGGGCTTTTCTAGCCTGGTCTATTCTATTCTATTCATTCTCTGCAGCTTCAGCAGTGGGAAAGCATTTTTGAAACAACCAAATCAGCAGCCAGAGGGGATGAGCAGCTAATCAACTCCACATAAAACCCCCCCAAACCCACACCCAACCCCGTTCAGGTCTGATACTTACCACAGATGATGGCTATAATATATCCACCTGAAAACAGAGGGAATCAGCATCACAAGAAGAACCAAAAGTGCTGCTTATTTCAACACTGCTATTAAAAACACTCACTGATGAAAAAGCAATCAAGCACTCAGGTGACTGATCAGGTGACTGCCTGTGGATGTGGTCTACCTGGACTTCAGCAAAGCCTCTGACACCAGCCCCCACAGCAAACTGCTGGCTAAGCTGTCAGCCCCTGGCTTGGGCAGCAGCACTCTGAGCTGGGATAGGAACTGGCTGAAGGCTGAGCCCAGAGAGTGGTGGTGAATGGTGCCACAACCAGGCAGGCACCAGTGGTGTCCTCCAGGGATCAGTGCTGGGCCTCATCTGTTCTGTATCTTCACTGATGATCTGGATGAGGGGATTGAGACAGTCATCAGCAAATGTGCAGATGACACCAAGCTGGGGGCAGATGTTGGTCAGTTAGAGGGCAGAAGGGCTCTGCAGAGGGACCATGCCAGGCTGGACAGCTGGGCAGAGTCCAACAGGATGGCATTCAACAAATCCAAGTGCCAGGGGCTGCACTTTGGCCACAGCAACCCCAGGCAGAGCTACAGGCTGGGGGCAGAGTGGCTGAGAGCTGCCAAACAGAGAGGGACCTGGGGGTGCTGGTTGACAGCTGCCTGAACAGGAGCCAGCAGTGTGCCCAGGTGGCCAAGAGGGCCAATGGCATCCTGGCCTGCAGCAGGAACAGTGTGGCCAGCAGGAGCAGGGAGGTCATTCTGCCCTGTGCTCTACATTGATTAGGCCACACCTTGAGTCCTGTGTCCAGTTCTGGGCCTCTCAGTTTAGGAAGGACATTGAGAGACTTGAAGGTGTCCAGAGAAAGGCAACAAGGCTGGGGAGAGGCCTTGAGCACAGCCCTGTGAGGAGAGGCTGAGGGAGCTGGGGTTGCTTAGCCTGGAGAAGAGGAGGCTCAGGGGAGACCTCATTGCTCTCTCCAACTCCCTGAAGGGAGGTTGTAGCCAGGTGGGGGTTGGTCTCTTCTCTCTAGCAACCAGCACCAGAACAAGAGGACACAGTCTCAAGATGTACCAGGGGAAGTTTAGGCTGGAGGTGAGGAGAAAGTTCTTCCCAGAGAGAGTTGTTAGCCCTTGGGATGTGCTGCCCAGGGAGGTGGTGGAGTCCCCATCCCTGGAGGTGTTGAAGAGGGGGATTGGATGTGGCACTTGGTGCCATGGTTTAGCCATGAGGTCTGTGGTGACAGGTTGGAATCGATGATCTTTGAGGTCTCTTCCAACCTTGGTGACACTGTGATACCCTCCTGCCAACACATCCTTTGCACCCTAAGATCTTAATTCAACCTCAAGCACTCCTGGGGTTTAAATTCCTTTGCCCAAACGTCTTTTGGCTTCCGGCCACATGAAGAGGGAAGCTGGCATTCAATGATTTGTCCTGAGCACTAAAAGGAAGGTCCCCAAGAAATCAAGCCTCAAGTTACTTCAGTTCTAGTGGACAATCATGCAGTTAAGATACTTACTCAAGTGGCAAGTTGGCACTCCAGGAGTCCACTGGTTCTCCCCAGCGTACTGGATGCGAGCGGCACCGTGCAAGGTGTAGCCGGCGTAACACTCGATGGTGATAACGTCCCCCACCAAGTAGGAAGGCTTCTGGCCATCAACTACCCTGCCATAATGGATGTGAGGAGTAGAACCAGAACCTTCAGACTCACCTAGGATGATGAAAGGAATGAAAGCAACATAAATAGAAGAAATCAAATCTAAGAACACAATCACAGAGCCACAGAATGGCTGCGGCTGGAAGGAAGCTTAGACATCATAGGGTCATGGAATCAGTCAGGGTTGGAAGGGACCACAAGGATCAGCCAGTTCCAACCCCCCTGCCAGGGGCAGGGACACCCACACTAGATCAGCCTGGCCAGAGCCTCAGCCAGCCTGGGCTTAAACACCTCCAGGGACAGGGCCTCAACCACCTCCCTGGATAACCCATTCCAGGGCTTCACCACTCTCATGGGGAAGAACTTCCTCCCCACCTCCAGCTTCATTCCATTCCCCCTAGTCCTATCACTACCTGAGACCCTGAGCAGTCCCTCCCCAGCCTTCTTGGAGCCCCCTTCAGATCCTGGAAGGCCACAATGAGGTTACCTCAGAGCCTTCTCTTCTCCAGACTGCACAGCCCCAACTCCCTCAGTCTGTCCTCACAGGAGAGGTGCTCCAGCCCTCTGCTCCTCCTCCTGGCCCTGCTCTGGACACCTTCCAGCACCTCCAGATCCCTCTTGTCATAGGGGCTCCGGACCTGGAGGCAGTACTGCAGGTGGGGTCTCAGCAGGGCTGAGCAGAGGGGGAGAATCCCCTCCCTTGCCCTGCTGGCCACACTTCTCCTGCTGCAGCCCAGGCTCTGCTTGGCTTTCCGGGCTGCAAGTGCACCCTGAGAGCTCCTGGGGAGCTTCTCCTCCCCCAGCACCCCCAAGTCTCTCTCCTCAGGGCTGCTCTCCAGCCAGTCCCTGCCCAGCCTGGATTTGTGCCTGGGGTTGCCTCAGCACATGTGCTCCATCCTCTCAACTAGACTTGGCTGCTCAAGGTCTCATCCAACCTGGCCTTGAACATCAGAACGATTTGTTGGCCACTGGAATGTGCTGCCCAGGGAGGTGGTGGAGTCCCCATCCCTGGAGATGTTCAAGAAGGGATTGGATGTGGCACCTGGAGCCATGGTTTAGTTGTCAGGAGGTGTTGGGTGACTGGTTGGACTTGATGATCTCTGAGCTCTTTTCCAACCTTATTATTATTCCATGATCTCCAGGGAAGAGGCATCCACAGCCTCCCTGGGCAACCTGTTCCAGAGTCTCACTACCCTTGTACTGAAGGACTTTGTCCTCAGCTCCAGTCTAACCCTGCTCCCCCTCAGCTTGAAAGCATTCCCCCTTGTCCTGTCTCTAGACACCCTCATGAAAAGTCCCTCTGCAGCCTTCCTGTAGAAGGGTTTGGGTTGGAAGGGACCTTTTGATCATCCAGCTCCAACCCCCTGCCATGGGCAGGGACACCACCCACCAGCCCAGGTTGCTCAAGACCTCATCCAGCCTGGCTTTGATCATCTCCAGAGTGGGAGCAGTCACAACTTCCCTGGGCAACCCTTCCCACTAGCTTCTGAAGTTTGCCAATTTCCACTAACAAAACTAAGCCTGAACAAAGGCTCCAAGACTACCAAGAACTTTCCTCAGCTGCTGGACCTCCCCCACTGCCACACTCACAACCCCTGCGGCCACAACCTGCTGGTGCCCTGCTGACAGCCCTCTGACCTTCATGCTCTGCACATTACTACACCAGACCTTTGGAAGATGTCAGCCTGCCTTTGATTCTACTTGTTAGGAGATGGACTCACATGCACAGTCTTGTAAAGGATTCCATGTACTCCCTCTTTGACAAGTGGCTGTCATCTCTTCAGCACCATCAGGAAAGGTACAGTGAGCAGTGCACCTGATCTGAACAGACTCTCCTACTGCATACACTGGTTTCTCTGGAGTCACTACTCCATGTGTGATCTTTGGAGCACCACAGCCACTCTCAGTCACTGAGACAGGAGTTTAAGAGGAAGTTTCATGAGTTCATTCATTCACTCACTGCATTGGTATGACAACAACAGACCAGCATAGCTGAGGAGTTTAACTTCAAACTGTCTTTCCTGGAGAAGACTTAAAAGTAGCAGCACTGTAGGTGGTCATTAAGGTAACATCTGATGTGGTAGCTAAGAAATTACTATTCAGAGCTTCATAGAATGGTTGGGGTTGGGAGGGACCTTAAAGATCATCCAGTTCTAAACCCCCTGCCATGGGCAGGGACACCTCCCACCAGCCCAGCTTGCTCAAGGCCTCATCCACCCTGGCCTTCAACACCTCCAGGGAGGGAGGCATCCACAACCTCCCTGGGCAACCTGTGCCAGTGTGTCCCCACCCTCACAGGAGAGAATTTCTTCCTAACTTCCAGTCTAAATCTCCTGTTGGTTGGAGATCCCTGAGCAGAGCCTGGCTCCATCCTCCCCACACTGCCCTGCACAGCTTTATCACCGTGAGCGAGGTCACCCCGCAGGCTCCTCTGCTCCAAGCTAAAGACCCCCAGCTCCCTCAGCCTGGCCTCAGAAGAAGTCAGATTCTTATTACAAGGCTTACTTTTCTCACAGGCTGGTACTGGAGGAATCCAGGTGTTATCTTCTCTACAGGTAATGACATTTGATCCCACCAGGAAATAGCCTGGATTACACTCAAAGACGACTGAGTCCCTGTAGGTGTAGGAAGGTCCCAGGCCAGTTTTTTTCCTCCCATTTTCCACTCTTGGGTTAGCACATTTGACCACTGAAACAGGGAAGAGAGAAAAACAAAAAGCTCTCTGAAACATTTGTTGCCAGGATTGTTGCAACCCTCTTTGCTAGAGGGAAGCCCATCCCCCTTCCCCCCACCTCCCATCCCTTCCAAACAGAAAGGGGTCAGGGAGGGAAGTTTCGGAGGCAGGCAAAGAAGTACATTAAAAACCATCCCAACCACCTTTACACACTGGAGGTGGTTCACTCCAAACTCCACTGAAGTTGTCATTGGATATGCAGGAAATGGTAGCTGGGCCAATCAGTGAGAAGGGATCTGAGCCTTTGGGCACATCATTGCAGGTGTAGGTCACTGCTGTCTGGTACAGGTACTCAGGGGCTTCGGTGTGGTGCCCGTTCTCTATCTTGGGAGGGGGGTCACAAGGAATTTCTACAAAGAAAGCACAAGTTAACAGCAAAGGTCTGTGCCACCCTGCTCAGCTCAGGAACACAACAGAATTAGCCAGGTTGGAAAAGACCTTTGAGATCACCAACTCCAACCTATCACCCAACACCATCTGAGCAGCTCAACCAGGGCACCAAGCACCCCATCCAGGCTCTTCCTAAACACCTCCAGGGATGGGGACTCCACCACCTCCCTGGGCAGCACATCCCAAGGGCCAATCTCTCTTTCTATCAAGAACTTCTTCCTCACCTCCAGCCTAAACCTCCCCTGGCACAGCTTGAGACTGTGTCCTCTTGTTCTGGTGCTGCTTGCCTGGGAGAAGAGACCAACCCCCACCTGGCTCCAACCTCCCTTCAGGGAGTTGGAGAGAGCAAGAAGGTCTCCCTTCAGCCTCCTCTTCTCCAGGCTAAGCAACCCCAGCTCCATCAGCCTCTCCTCACAGGGCTGTGCTCCAGACCCCTCCCCAGCCTTGTTGCCCTTCTCTGGACACCTTCCAGCAGCTCAACCTCTTTCCTAACCTGAGGGGCCCAGAACTGGACACAGGACTCCAGGTGTGGCCTAACCAGTGCTGAGCACAGGGCAGAATGACCTCCCTGCTCCTGCTGGCCACACTGTTCCTGCTGCAGGCCAGGATGCCCTTGGCCATCTTGGCCACCTGGGCACACTGCTGGCTCATGTTCAGCTGCTGTCAACCTGTACCCCCAGAGTGCTGCTGTCCAAGCCAGGGGCTGACAGCTTGGCCAGGAGTTTGCTGTGGGGGGTGGTGTCAAAGGCCTTGCTGAAGTCCAGGGAGACTACATCCACAGCCTGCCCCACATCCACCAGGCAGTCACCTGATCATAGATCAGGTTGGTCAGGACCTGCCCTTCCTAAACCCATGCTGGCTGGGACAGAGCCTTGATTCCAAGCAATTTCATTTCAGATGTGAAACACAGCTGGGTTTGGGCTTTTTTAAGACCAGCTGCAGTTAGGACTGAGAGTCACCAACTCATGATTACAGGAGCCTCAATTTCAACAAGAGGTTGACTTTGATAGACTCCTAAAAGGGTTTGGGTTGGAAGGGACCTTAAAGATCATCCAGTTCCAACTCCCCTGTCATGGGCAGGGACACCTCCCACCAACCTAGGCTGCTCAAGACCTCATCCAGCCTGGCCTTCAACACCTCCAGGGAGGTGACAGCCACAACCTCCCTGGGCAACCTGTTCCAGTGTTTCCTCACCCTCAGAGGGAAGAATTTCTTCCTGATGTCTGATTTCAATCCAGCTTCTTCCCATTTGAAGCCATCACCCCATGCCTTCATACAAAGACCTTCCCCAGCTCTCCTGTAGCCCTCGTGAGGTACTGGAAGGCTGCTCTAAGGTCTACTTGGAGCCTTCTCTTCCCCAAGCTGAACAGCCCCAACTCTCTCAGCCTGGCCTCACAGCAGAGGGCCTCCAGCCCTCCCATCATTGCTGTGGCCTCTTCTGGTCCTGCTCCAACAGGTCCCTGCCTCTGCTGTACTGATGACTCCAGAACTGACCCCAGCACTGCAGGTGGGGTTGCTGTAGAGCTGAATAGAGTAGCAGAATCCCCTCCCTTTTCCTGCTGCCCACATTGCTGGGGACCAGCTCAGGGCAGAGGGGCAGAATCTCCCTTTTCCTGCTGCCCACATTACTGGGGACCAGCTCAGGGCAGAGGGGCAGAATCCCCTCCCTTTTCCTGCTGCCCACATTACTGGGGACCAGCTCAGGGCAGAGGGGCAGAATCTCCCTTTTCCTGCTGCCCACATTACTGGGGACCAGCTCAGGGCAGAGGGGCAGAATCCCCTCCCTTTTCCTGTGTGGCCGGTTGATGCTATGCCTTTAAGAAAGAGACAGTTGCTGAACACTCTGGCTGAATGTTTTTGATATTTGAACAAAAACAAGATAGTCTAAACGAATTTCATTGGTGCTTGTGGGGGTTCAGTTTTGAGTTTGGGTGCTGTTGGTTCAGTCTGTGTCTGGTCTGGGTGCAGGCTGGGTGCAGTCTGTGCTTCTCTCTTGCTGAAGCAGGAACGGCCTTGAGTTAACAGCTAACCAGATAAGAGAACTAATTTTGCATGTGCTTTTTAGCTAACAGACTTTTTCCTTCTTAATTGCCTTTCTCTCTCTCTCTAACCCTTTTTGGGAAAAAGGGGAGGTGGGGAGGGAGAGAGGGGGGTTCAGGGAACCCCCCTGGCCGGCTGGAGGGAAAAGGTTTTTCTGCATTGTGTTCATTGTTGTATTTTCCTGTATATATTGTAAATATTGTATATTTGTGTATATATCCATTGCATTCCATTTGTGCCTGTAAATATAGCTTTCATCTGCTTTTCCGACTGAGCTAGCTGTGGTTTCTTTCCCTGTGTGTGGGGAGGGAACTTTCTCACCCCACCACATCCTGCTGCCCACATTACTGGGGACCAGCTCAGGGCAGAGGGGCAGAATTCCCTCCCTTTTCCTGCTGCCCACATTGCTGGGGACCAGTCCAGATGCTCTCTCATGATGAGCTCCTCAACCAGCAACCCCAAGTCCTTCTCCTCAAGACTTTAACTAATATGAGCCAATGACCACAATAACTGGTATTTTCCAGTGATCATTCCCCAGGCACTTTGCCAGCAGTTAGAAACTCAATACAGACAACTCAATCTTGTTTTACTCTCATTTTTCACACTGGAACATTTCTGGCCCAGCTGGGTCTAACTGACCTCCCAACCACCTGAACATAAACTTACAACCAGGGGAGCAATTTACTTACTTTCACAGAAAGGAAGACCTCTGTTCCAATCAACACCTTTGTCCACAATCACACAGGAAATTGTAGCAGTTCCAATTAACCTGAATCTGAACAGGCAAAGAAATGAAGAACACTCTCATTTCTCCAACAGGCAGCAACTCTGGTTTGATAATTCAGGCCTGTGATAGTGATGAGGATGAGAGACAGCAAGTTTGAGGGAGCAGGAGGGAGCAGGAGGGAGCAGGAGGGAGCAGGAGGGAGCAGGAGGGAGCAGGAGGGAGCAGGAGGGAGCAGGAGGGAGCAGGAGGGGAGCAGGAGGGAGCAGGAGGGAGCAGGAGGAGCAGGGGGAGCAGGAGGAGCAGGAGGGAGCAGGGAGGAGCAGGAGGAGGGAGCAGGAGGGAGCAGGAGGGAGCAGGAGGGAGCAGGAGGGAGCAGGAGGGAGCAGGAGGGAGCAGGAGGGAGCAGGAGGGAGCAGGAGGGAGCAGGAGGGAGCAGGAGGGAGCAGGTTGAAAATGTCCTCATTTGGTTTTTTTTCCTGAATCAATTTTGAAACAGTTTCAATCCTGGAAACACCAAGAGAAGCAAATGAGACATCACAAAAGGCAGTGATGGATGTCCTGCCACTTGCAGGTGTGCTCTCTCTGATGTTAGTAACTTCAGGAGCATTGATGTGAAAGAAATTAGCAGTTAAAAATGAATGAGAGGTGGAGGAAAAAAACCTTGCAAAAGGTCAGGGCTTCTGACTTCATCTCCTAGCCACAGACAGGTGGCTCAATACAACAATGAAGGGGAATGAAAAGATACATTTATTTCTCCCCCCACAGGCACATTGAAAGACATCACTACCAGAAACAGTTTGTCACTCTGCAGAGCCCTCACTAAAAAGCTTAAGCCTTGCTTGGTGAGCTAAACCCAACTAATCAAATCACACTGGGCTGATAGGTCACTTGCTCCAGGTAGAATTCAGGAGACACTGCAAGTCAGAAGTGGAATGGAGCCTGCCTAAGAAAATGTGGGGTGGGTTCAACTCTGGTCTAAACAATCACAAAAACCCCCACCAGGATTAATTAACTCCCCCCCAAAAACACTCACCCTTCTTGACAGGAAAAATTGGCTTGTGAACCGAATGTGAGGTCTGTCACATGAGTAAAACCATTGTCTAATTCTCCTGGATGGCTGCATTTTCTCTCTAGGGGAAAAGAAAAGGGGGGGAAAAAAGGCAAACCAAAAACCAATCCACACCTTTGCAGTTATACACAAAGACAGTGAGAACAGAATTAACCAGGTTGGAAGAGACCTCAGAGATCATCAAGCCCAACCTATCACCCAACACCATCTGAGCAACTCAACCATGGCACCAAGCAGCCCATCCAGGCTCTTCCTAAACACCTCCAGGGATGGGGACTCCACCACCTCCCTGGGCAGCACAGCCCAAGGGCCAATCTCTCTTTCTATCAAGAACTTCTTCCTAAACTTCCCCTGGCACAGCTTGAGACTGTGTCCTCTTGTTCTGCTGCTGCTTGCCTGGGAGAAGAGACCAACCCCCACCTGGCTACAGCCTCCCTGCAGGGAGTTGCAGAGAGCAAGAAGGTCTCCCCTGAGCCTCCTCTTCTCTGGGCTAAGCAACCCCAGCTCCCTCAGCCTCTCCTCCCAGGGCTGTGCTCCAGACCCCTCCCCAGCCTTGTTGCCCTTCTCTGGACACCTTCCAGCAGCTCAACCTCTTTCCTAACCTGAGGGGCCCAGAACTGGACACAGGACTCAAGGTGTGGCCTCAGCAGTGCTGAGCACAGGGCAGAATGACCTCCCTGCTCCTGCTGGCCACACTGTTCCTGCTGCAGACCAGGATGCCATTGGCCATCTTGGCCACCTGGGCACACTGCTGGCTCATGTTCAGCTGCTGTCAACCTGTACCCCCAGAGTGCTGCTGTCCAAGCCAGGGGCTGACAGCTTGGCCAGGAGTTTGCTGTGGGGGGTGGTGTCAAAGGCCTTGCTGAAGTCCAGGGAGACTACATCCAAAGCACCTTCCAGCATCTCAACATCTTTCCTAACCTGAGGGGCCCAGAACTGGACACAGGACTCAAGGTGTGGCCTCAGCAGTGCTGAGTAGAGGGCACAATGACCTCCCTGCACAGTTAGGCACATCCTGCACTTCCACTTTCCAAGGGACACATGAAACATCACAGGATGCTAATTCTCACTTGAAAAAAATCCACAACTGTTATATATCAAAGGGGGGAGGAAGCAAAAGAGGTCATGGAGGTATTACCTGTACAGAACTGCTCTATGGGTGTCCACTGCAGGTCCTCACCACAGGTACTCGAGGAGGGTTTGCCAGGGATTTTCCTATAGCCTGGCCTGCAGGTGTAGGACACGCTGGTTCCAGCAGGAAAGCTCTTCATGGTGTTGTAAGGCTCCTCAAGCTCTGCATAGTGCAGCCTTTCTGGAGGCACACAGCTGTCTGCAAGAGGGGGGAAAGCAAATTCATGATCTTGTCAACATGAGGAGCTACAAGTTGAGGTGGAACAGCAGAGCAGGCAGGCTAACTCAGGACTTCTCAGGAAACCAAAGAGCTGACATTCTGAGGAGGCAGAGCTGTCTGGATGTTCAACCAGGTGCCAGGTTTTTAATGCTCCTTCACATGGAAAAGCCAAGGGGTGACAGAAACAAGTTACTCCTGGGGAGACTCCCAAAGGAATCCAGACAACATTTTCCCCATGAGAACAGTCAAAGACTGGAATAATCTCCCAAGGGAAGCAGTGGATCCTCCTGCATGGACTTTAAGACTCAAGCTGGACAGGGTGCTGGGCCAGCTCATTCCAAATACACCACCCCCTAGCAAGGATGATCCTCGGGGGTGCCCTCCTATAACCTGGCATTCTAGGATTCTGTAATTCATATTTTTATGACAGCTGTATCCCAGCACAGGTTACTCAGCCATTTGTTTCCTCAGGTTCTTCTTCAGCAGACAATGCTAAACCCAGACAATGCATCTTGTCCCTGTTTACACTTTCTGTGCTTGTCTTATTCCCTGTGTTCAAACACAAAACTTAAGCCCTGGACACAGGAAGATGCTTCTTGAGCTCCTTGCTGAAGAGACAAACAAACCAGCCACACTCCCATAGTCGATTTCCCTTCCCACAACAAAAGGCTGGGTGGATCATGAAAGGAGGTTGGGGTAAGGTGGGTGTTGGTCTTTTCTCCCATAGAATGAGAGGAAATGGCCTCAAGCTGCACCGGGGTAGAGCTTAGGTTGGATATCGGGAATAATTTCTTCCCTTTAAGAATGGTCAGGGACTGGAACAGGCTGCCCAGGGAGGTGGGGGAGTCCCCATCCCCGGAGGGGCTCAAGAAACGAGAGCACATGGCACTTGGGGACGCGGTTCAGTGGCCTTCGTGGTGCTGGGTTGACGGTTGAGGATGCGAGAGATCTTCTCCAACCTTAATGATGCCGTGATCATCAAGGGGTAGGAGGGTGCGTGCGTGTGTGTGTGTTAAAACCAGCCACACAACCCCACGCAGACCCGAGGACGCTTTGAAGTCTAGCTAATGCTGAAGCTATTTAACTCCTCCATGCTGAAGGACTGACAGAAACTCATTGAAGCCTTCACGACACCGAGGCAAGGAGCAGACACACACACACCCCCCAGCCCAAGCGAACCCTACACAGCAAGAGGCCACCACCCCTCCCAGGTGACCTACCCCTCTCCTTCCCGAGCCGTTTGTTTATAGTTACCAAAGGAAGTGCGAAACTGCCAGGAGAAGCTCGGGGACAGACCCAGCGCCCATCAGCAAAGCCTTTTTCTCACCTTCTCGTCCCAAACCCCCGCCGCTTCCGCCAGCGCCTGCAGCCATTTCCTTTCCCCCTCCTTATCGCCTCTGCAGGCCCCGGGAGAGGCCCCTCAGCCCAGCAAGCCCCCGGGGGGCAGGGCAGGCCGAGCCGCCTGCCTGCCTTGCTGCATCGCTCCTCCCGGCCGCTCCACAGGCCGAGCGCCCGCGGGGGTGGCCGTGCCCGGCCGAGCCGCTCAGCTCGCCAGCCTCCCCGGGCCGCTCCCCCGGCCAGGGCGGGCAGCGAGGAGCGAGCCCAAGCCCCTTCCTCACCCTGAGCCCGCGTCCCACCAAGCCAGGGAAGCAGCAGCAGCGTCAGGAGGGGCGCACGGCGGCGGGGCGGGCGGCTCGGCGGCCGCATGGCCCTAGCGGGAGCGGCGGCTCCGCGCCCCTGGCTCCGGCTCGGGCTCCGGCGCCGGCCGAGACGCAGCGCAGGGCTCAGGCGCCTGCGCGGGACGCGGCCCTCCCCTTCCCTCGGCGGGGCAGCCGCCACGGCCAGGCCTTCCTGCTAGGGGAGGGGGGAAGGGAGCTGCCCGTTATATGGCTCCCGCAACAGCTGTGCCGAGGCTGGGCCCGGCCGGAGGAAGCCAGCCCCCTTCCGGGGCAGGGCACCCAGAGCGCCTCCTGCGCGGAGGAAGCTTCAGGGCGCCTGGAGCTGTGCGGCTGCTGCGCTGTGAGCGCCAGCAAAGGCGCAGCAAAAGGCAGGGAGGAGAGTGAGGGGCTGGAGCGGGTCAGAGAAACAGAGAGTCGATAAGGTTGGAAAAGGCCTCAGGGATCATCAAGTCCAACTTGTCACCCAGCACCTCCTCACTAATTAAACCATGGCTCCAAGTGCCACGTCCAGTCCCCTCTTGAACACTCCAGGGATGGGGACTCCACCACCTCCCTGGGCAGCACATTCCAGTGGCAAATTACTCCTTCTGGGGAAGAACTTTCTTCTCCAGCCTAAACCTCCCCTGGCACAGCTTGAGACTGTGTCCTCTTGTTCTGCTGCTGCTTGACCAACTCCCACCTGGCTACAACCTCCCTTCAGGGAGTTGTAGTGAGCAAGGTGGTCTCCCCTGAGCCGCCTCTTCTCCAGGAGAAGAGCAATGAAGCTGGGAAAGGGTCTGGGGAACAGGGCTGGGGAGGAGCAGGTGAAGGAGCTGCAGGTGTTGAGCCTGGAGGAAAGGAGGCTCAGGGGAGACCTCATTGCTCTCTGCAGCTCCCCAAAAGGAGGCTGTGGCCAGGTGGGGGTTGGTCACTCCTGCCCAGTGACAAGAGATGGGACAAGAGGAAATGGCCTCAAGTTATGCCGGGGGAGGTTTAGTTTGGACATTAGAAGAAATGAAAGGGCTCTCAAACCCTGGAACAAGCTGCCTTGGGAAGTGGTCGAATCCCCATCCCTGGAGGCGTTTAAAAGCCACGAAGATGTGGTGCTGAGGGCTATGGTTTAGCCCCAGCCTTGGTAGAGTGAGAGAAGAGTTGGGCTCGATGATCTGAAAGGGCTTTTCCAACCTCAATGATTCTGTAAATCAAGGCTCCTGTGTGCCAGCCCAGGAGGGGCAGCAGGGCTGCAGCTCCTTTGGCAGGTAAAATCAGTCTGTTGCTGAGCTAAATAATGATCATAAACCACTTCCAAATCTCGATGTGCAGAGAGAACAGAACCAAAAGCATTTGTTGAGCCACATTCAGCTTTTATTTGGTGAAGCGTTGGTAGAGGAGCACTGCAAAGAAGTGTTCCTGGAAGAAAACGCAGAGCAGCATCCGTTGCAGCTGCAAACATCAATGTAGTCACAAAGAGAGCCCTTTGTTTAATGATTGTGACTTTCACACAGGAAGGCTGTGGATATCAGCACAGATTTTTGCAAGAAGAGAAAGGAAATGGTTTGCATCAGACAGCAGCAGCACACCAAAGTCCCTCTGAGCCAGCGTCTGTGCTGTGTGCAGCTTGAGCTTTGTTAGATCCTCACAGCAGTTAACAGGAGCAGGAGAAGCGTTAATGTGCCCTTTTCACCCCAGAATTCCAGCCTCAACGGGAGCAATGCTTCCATGCAACCTGCAGCCTCTCTCTGTACGGAGGAGGAGTGGGATGGGGGATAGCAGCAGCACGGGTGCCCAGCCTAGGACAAAGATGACATCTGGGGTTAAAAATAGACTTTTCCTGTTTTCACAGTGTAGAGCTTCCATCTCATAACTCAGGGAGGGAGGAGGAGAGGACTTCTGGGAAATAATGCATTGTTTCCAGAAATGGGAAATGATCTTAAAGCAGCCTTTGCAGAGGAAAACAACTAAGAGAGTTTGTTTACAGGAGGCCTCATTTTTTGTAGTTAAAGCTGAGGATGTTCAGAGTGCTCCTAACTGGAAAGTAATGATCTGGAATAGATGCAAGCACAGAAAGGAGAATAATTTATAAGTTGAATTCCAGTGCTGGTGTCCCCATCATAAGAAGGACACAGAGGTGGTGGAGTGGGTCCAGAGAGCACCACAAAGATGATCCAAGGGCTGGAGCACCTCTGCTATAAGGACAGGCTGAGGGAGCTGGGGGTGTTCAACCTAGAGAAGACTCTGGGGAGACCTTAGAGCTGCCTTCCAGTACCTGAAGGGATCCTGCAGGAAGGCTGTAGAAGGACTTTACATAATGGTGTCTGGAGACAGGACAAAGAGGAATGGTTTCAAGCTGAGGCAGAGCAGGGTTAGACTAGAGCTTAGGAAGGAGTTCTTCAGTAGGAAGGTGGTGAGACTCTGGGTTGTGGATGCCTCCTCCCTGGGGTGTTGAAGGCCAGGTTGGATGGGGTCTTGAGCAGCTGAGTCTAGTTGAGAGGTGTCCTTGCCCATGGCAGGGAGGTTGCAGCAGATGATCTCTGAGGTCCTTTCCAAGCTAAGCCATTCTGTGATTCTATGACAAGTATAAAAGCAAGCAACAAAAAAGACCCCAAAGGCCAAATTCCTTAGGGTAGTGCTGTTAAAGGCACTTTATTAGAGAGCAAGCTCTCCCACAATCCTCACCAGAAAAAGCAAGTTTATGCCAGAAGCAAGGCACAGCCTGAAAGTCTGACCTGTGAGTGGCCTTATTCAGGCTGCAGAAACCAATGCCAACACGTGGAGGGCAGTGCCAGAAAGAAAAGCAGTGTTTAAGAGCCACTGTGTTTCAAACAGTGGTTTGTGTAGGGAAGGAGAGCATCTTACCAGAAGCTTGAAGTGAAGTTTGAATGACTGTGTTGGGACAACTCAGGTTTGCAGCTCTAGCTGATTGTTTTATGCTGAGGAATACAAACCCCATACCTTCTATGGAAGACAGCCAGGTTTCTGCTCAGGTATCTGGGTCAGAGGGGTTTGGTAGCTGTGGTTTTCGTATGTGTGGTAAGAGCTGAGTGACAAAGAAGAAAACACTCTGTGGGGTGGCAAAAAAACCACTCAGCTTGGCTTCCCTGGAGGAAGAGAGCCTTGAAATAAACCACCACCACCACCACACCAGCAGCTCCAGGCTGCTGTGCCTTGTAGACTGTGAGCTGAAGAGACAAACATGAGCAGCCCCAGGCGTGCTCAGGCAAAGGTTTCAGTCCTATGAAGTGTATAAAACTAGGAACATGGCAATAGAGGACATGAATGAACAGCCACAAAACCACCTTACCCTTCCTTCTGCTTCAAGAGGATTTTCCAGACAATGCCAGCCCCCAGGAGAAGCAGGACTCCAGCAGCTGCAGCTCCTGAGGGAGAGGAGTCTGTAATCCTCAGTGTGTGTTTTAGAGCACATCAGCACATAAGGACACAGCTGTTGCAGTGAGTCTGGAGGAGGGCCACAAAGCTGAGGGCTGCAGCACTTCTGCTCTGAGGACAGGCTGAGGGAGCTGGGGGTGCTCAGCCTAGAGGGAAGACTCCAGAGGAACCTTAGAGCTGCCTTCCAGTACCTGAAGGGATCCTACAGGAAGGCTGCAGAGGGACTTATCATGAGGGTGTCTAGAGACAGGACAAGGGGGAATGGTTTGAAGCTGAGGGAGAGCAGGGTTAGACTGGAGCTGAAGAAGAAATTCTGTAGTAGGAGGGTGCTGAGACTCTGGAACAGATTGCCCAGGGAGGCTGTGGATGCCTCATCTAACCTTGAGCAGCTGAGCCAAGCTGGGAGGTGTCCCTGCCCAGGGTGGGGAGGTTGGAGTAGATGATCTCTG
>JAAWVA010000041.1:5078427-5108140 GCA_015227895.2 Colaptes auratus | reverse complement strand
GCAAGAAGCTGTTCAGGGCTTCGTTTTAGTCTGTGCCACTGGGAAATGAATGGTTGTAGGAGAGGGGGTGGAGAACCCCCCCCCCCCATGTCTGTTTTTGTACTTGCCAGATTCCTGAATGTAGCTGCTCTTGGGGCAGTTTTCACTTGGTTTTGAAGGGGGGAGGGCTGGGGGTATTTAATTGTGCTTTTAAAAAACCAAATGAGGTTGCAGGGTTGGGGAGGGGGGGACTGCTCCTGGGGTCCCCCTTTGCCCCCTCTCCAGTGGGGCCATGGGCTGCTCTGGGTGATGGATGGAGCCTCTTGGCTGTCACTGTGCCTCAGTGCTTTCATCACAGCCTCCCTGCCAGCCTTTTAGCCTCTCTACCTGCGTTTTTAACTTCCCACCAAAAGGGCTTTCAGCATCCCGGGCTGGAGCCAGGCGCAGCAGGGCTGTGGCCATCACCCTCACACACAGCTGAGGGAGCAGCAGCAGCAGGCTGGTGCCATCACCTCACACACAGCTGAGGGGGCAGCAGCAGCAGCAGCTCTGTGGCCATCACCTCACACACAGCTGATGGAGCAGCAGCAGCAGCAGCTCTGTGGCCATCACCTCACACACAGCTGAGGGGGCAGCAGCAGCAGGGCTGTGCCCATCACCCTCACACCAGCTGAGGGGCAGCAGCAGCAGCAGGGCTGTGGCCATCACCTCACACACAGCTGAGGGGGCAGCAGCAGCAGGGCTGTGGCCATCACCTCACACACAGCTGAGGGGCAGCAGCAGCAGGGCTGTGGCCATCACCTCACCACACAGCTGATGGGCAGCAGCAGCAGCTCTGTGGCCATCACCTCCACACCAGCTGATGGGGCAGCAGCAGCAGCTCTGTGGCCATCACCTCACACACAGCTGATGGAGCAGCAGCAGCAGCTCTGTGGCCATCCCCCTCACACACAGCTGATGGATGCAGCAGCGCAGGCTGTGGCCATCACCTCACACAGCTGATGGAGCAGCAGCAGCAGCTCTGTGGCCATCACCTCACACACAGCTGAGGGCAGCAGCAGCAGCAGGGCTGTGGCCATCACCTCACACACAGCTGAGGGGGCAGCAGCAGCAGCAGCTCTGTGGCCATCACCTCACACACAGCTGAGGGGGCAGCAGCAGCAGCTCTGTGGCCATCACCTCACACACAGCTGAGGGAGCAGCAGCAGCAGGGCTGTGGCCATCACCTCACACACAGCTGAGGGGGCAGCAGCAGCAGCAGGGCTGTGGCCATCACCTCACACACGCTGAGGGCAGCAGCAGCAGCTCTGTGGCCATCACCTCACACACAGCTGCTGGGGCAGCAGCAGCAGCTCTGTGGCCATCACCTCACACACAGCTGATGGAGCAGCAGCAGCAGGGCTGTGGCCATCACCACACACAGCTGAGGGAGCAGCAGCAGCAGGGCTGTGGCCATCACCTCACACACAGCTGATGGGGCAGCAGCAGCAGGGCTGTGGCCATCACCTCACACACAGCTGCTGGGGCAGCAGCAGCAGCTCTGTGGCCATCACCTCACACACAGCTGAGGGGCAGCAGCAGCAGCTCTGTGGCCATCACCTCACACACAGCTGATGGAGCAGCAGCAGCAGGGCTGTGGCCATCACCTCACACACAGCTGAGGGAGCAGCAGCAGCAGGGCTGTGGCCATCACCACACACAGCTGAGGGGGCAGCAGCAGCAGCAGGGCTGTGGCCATCACCACACACAGCTGCTGGGGAAGCAGCAGCAGCTCTGTGGCCATCACCTCACACACAGTTGATGGAGCAGCAGCAGCAGGGCTGTGGCCATCACCACACACAGCTGATGGGGCAGCAGCAGCAGCTCTGTGGCCATCACCTCACACACAGCTGCTGGGGCAGCAGCAGCAGCTCTGTGGCCTTCACCTCACACACAGCTGATGGAGCAGCAGCAGCAGCTCTGTGGCCATCACCTCACACACAGCTGATGGGGCAGCAGCAGCAGGGCTGTGGCCATCACCTCACACACAGCTGAGGGGGCAGCAGCAGGGCTGTGGCCATCACCTCACACACAGCTGAGGGGGCGGCAGCAGCAGCAGCTCTCTGGCCATCACCTCACACACAGCTGAGGGGGCAGCAGCAGCAGCAGCTCTCTGGCCATCACCTCACACACAGCTGAGGGGGCAGCAGCAGCAGCTCTGTGGCCATCACCTCACAGCTGCTGGGGCAGGGGCTGCCAGTAAGCTGCACACAGCCTGGGTGGCTCCCTGTGCCAGGGAGGTCCTTGAACCCACCTGATTGATTCCCTTTGTGCAAACAGTGAAGGGGGGGATGGAAGGTTCCTGAGCTGAGGCAGGGCAGCAGCTGTCAGTGGCACCCCAGAGCTGCTGCCTGGGGCTGGGCAGGCAGGGGAGAGGTGAAGTGGGGCTCTGCCTGTGTCCCCCTGGCTTGCCAGAGGCAGAAGGGGGTGGTGGCTGCTGGCAACCTTCAGTGAGGAGTGGTAGGGTCACCCCTGGGGCCCTGCATTGCTGTCCCCAGGCCATGGCCCAGGGGCTGGCTGCCCCCTCGGTGTTAGGGCTTGGTTTAAATCCTCTCTCAGGCCACAGCTGCTCCACCTCCTGTCAGCAATGGGGAAAACTGGCAAGGGAAGGAGGGAGGGGGGGGAAAGGCTTCAAACCAAGCTGAGCAGCTTTGACTTTGTGTGCCCTGGCTGTGACAGCACAGCTGCCACCTCACCTTGGCCCACTCCCAGCAGCTCAGGCAAGGGGTTGGGAGGGGAAGCTCAGCCCAGTGGAGAGGCTTTGGGAGGACAGACATCACCCCTGTGCTTGCAGGAACCACCTGCTCTGGGGGGGGATAGGTCCCAAACCTTCCCCCTGAGCTCCTCCAAAGGTTGCTGTCCCCTCCAGCCCCGCTGCTGTCCCCTCCCAGCCCCGCTGCCGCCCCCTCCAGCCCCGCTGCCGCCCCTTCCACCCTGCTGCCGCCCCTTCCAGCCCCGCTGCCGCCCCCTCCAGCCCCGCTGCCGCCCCTTCCACCCCGCTGCCGCCCCCTCCATCCCCCGCTGCTGCCCCTTCCACCCTGCTGCCGCCCCCTCCAGCCCCGCTGCCGCCCCTTCCACCCCGCTGCCGCCCCTTCCACCCTGCTGCCGCCCCCTCCAGCCCCGCTGCCGTCCCTTCCACCCCGCTGCCGCCCCTTCCACCCCGCTGCCGTCCCTTCCACCCCGCTGCCGCCCCTTCCACCCCGCTGCCGCCCCCTCCAGCCCCGCTGCTGCCCCCTCCAGCCCTGCTGCTCTGGTTCTGGAGGCTGTGTGCAAGCTGCAGCCCTGTGTTCAGTGGTGGTTAGGTGTTCATTTGGGGGGGTTTGGGGTGCTTTGTTTTTCTTTGTGGCTACCTTTCTGCTGCCCAGTGGGTTCTGTTGGGTGTAAAGCAATGCAGTGTGTGTCAATCTGTGCTCTGTGGGTGTTGTGTGCTCTCTGCTCTCCCCTTCCCCCCCCCTCCCCCGCCCCCCCCCCCCGCTTTATTTACAATAAAGAGGTTTAAACCAACCAATTTCTCCTTCCCTCTGCTACTTTCTGTTGCTGTTTGCTTTGGCTGCTGGTTGTGGGACCCCAGTGGTGGCCTCCAGGGGAGGCTGGGGGGAAGGGTTTGGAGGATAGAATGAACCAGGTTGGAAGAGACCTTCAAGATCATGGTGTCCAACCCATCATCCAACACCACCTCATCAACTAACCCATGGCACCAAGCACCCTATCAAGGCTCCTCCTGACCAGCTCCAGGGATGGGGACTCCACCACCTCCCTGGGCAGCACATCCCAAGGGCCAATCTCTCTCTCTCTGTGTAGAACTTCCTCCCAACATCCAGCCTAAACCTCCCCTGCTGCAGCTTGAGACTGTGTCCTCTTGTTCTGCTGCTGGTTGCTTAAGAGAAGGAGCCCAACCCCCACCTGGCTGCAACCTCCCTTCAGGGAGTTGCAGAGAGCAAGAAGGTCTCCCCTGAGCCTCCTCCTCTCCAGGCTAAGCAACCCCAGCTCCCTCAGCCTCTCCTCCCAGACCCCTCCCCAGCCTTGTTGCCCTTGGATGTGGCACTTGGTGCCATGGTCTAGTCATGAGGTCTGTGGTGCCAGGTTGGACTTGGTGATCTCTGAGGTCTTTTCCAACCTTGGTGATACTGTGAGAGTGTCCCCAGAGCTGCCTTCCAACCCCCAGCACGCTGTGGGATCCTGTGAGCACCCTCTGCGGATGCTGAATAACCTCCTGGACGCCCAGAAGGAAAGCTGCTGGGGTTTGGGGCCACATGGAGCAGCTTGTTGTGAGGCACAGGCAGAAGGGCTGTGTTTGTGTTTGGGATTAACTGCATTCTTCCCAGCCTTGAGCTCAGGGGCATGTTGTGAGCAAGCCTCAGCTCATGGGGTGAGGGCAGGAAGCCTTCTGCTGCGTCCCACAGGGCAGGAGCTGCATCTGCTTCGTCTGCTTGTGGATTTGGGTGACGCCCCCAAGGCAGGTAGGGCTGTGGCAGCTGCTCCTGGCTCAGATGTGGAGGAGAAAGCTCAGCCTGTGAGCAGCACAAGCAGGGCAGAAGGCCACTGCTGGGCTCTCGATGGTGCTTCAAGGCTGGATGAAGCTGTGCAGCCCGAGCGCAGGAGGAGCAAATGGTTTCAAGCGCTGCCAAGGCTCTTGCTGCCGGGAAATGGCCCCCGGTGAGAGGGGGATTTGGGAAGAGCTTTCAGCCAGACAAGGGGCAGCTGGGTTCCCATCATGGGAGCAGTGGCCCCTGAGACCTCCAGGGCTGCTGAGCTCCAGCTGGTGTGGCTCAGTGGGGTCAGCTGGGAGGGGGTGAGGCAGCCAGATCCAGATCGCTGGCCACAGGCCTCGGGGAGTCAGAAGGGAGGACTCGGTGGTTGCTGTGCCCCAGGGTGAAGCACCCTCCCGAGGAGTCATCACACCCCTGCCCAAGGCCCCCTGGGCATCACTGGGGAGCAGCTCTGGCTGGGTGCCACTGTGGCAGGGTGGGATGGGCAGCATCCTGCTCTGCAGGCATCGTTTCAGGGAAGGGCTTGGCAGCTCCACACAGCAAACAAAACGATTTCAACATCTGCTTGGGCTGCAGTCAGGGGGTTTCAGGGCTGGAGTGCTTTGCTCTGTGGCTGTGGGTTGAATAAATAACTCCTCCTTTGTTCTGCTGAAAGGGTAATGACTTCTGGGTCGACTGGTCCAGCTCTGCTTTCTGCAGAAGTCAATCTTCCCTGGATGGAGCCTGGCTTAGGGATGTAGGCGTGGGGGAGCTCCTCCTCCAGTGCTGAGGTGCCTGGACAGAGCAAGGAGACAGAGGCAGCACTTTGCCATGCAAGAGCAGAGCAGCCCAGGTCTCTCCATCTCCTGCTGCCAGACCTCCAGGTGAGATGGCTTTGAGCAGTGCAGCTTCAGGTGCTGCTCCTCTGGGGAACTGGGTTGGGGCTTTCTTACACCTCAAGCAGCCACAAAGCTGAGGAAATGAAATCAGCTGAGACCAAGAGCTGGGGGGAGGGGGATTGAGGGAAAGCCAGGGGAAGGAAACAGCCACGAGAAGTGCTAGGCTGTGGTCCTTGCTGACTCACAGGATGGTCTTCTGCTCAGGCACTTGGTAACTCTCAGTTCCAAGAAAGTCCTTCAGGTTGGCAGCAGGAGGTGAGGAAACACTCTCACATGTGCCAGGGCTGCCACAGAGCCTTTGCCTGCAGAGGCTGGCTGCAGGTTGTGGCCCACATGTGAAGGGGACCCGCAGGAAGGCTGGGGAGGGGCTGTTCAGAAGGGCTTGGAGGGATAGGATGAGAGGCAGTGGTTTGGAACTGGAGCAGGAGAGGTTTAGGTTGGGCATCAGGAGGAAGTTCTGCACAAGAGAGTGGGAAATGCTGGAGCAGGGAAACTGGGTTGAGGCTTTCTTGCACCTCAAGCAGCCACAAAGCTGAGGGAATGAAATCAAATGAGACCAAGAGCTGGGGGGGGGATTGAGGGAAAGCCAGGGGAAGGAAACAGCCATGAGAAGAGCTAGGCTGGGAGCAGAAAGCCCCAGGAAAGGCTCATTTCCAGGAGGCAGGAGCACCTGGAGTGTACCTGAGTTTGGAGGATTTAGGCTGCTAAATGGTGATGGTGGAGAGCAGAGTCAGGACACTCCTGTTGGTCTCTAGGGATCCCAGGGGAGTCTGAAAGAGCTGGGGCTGGTCAGCCTGGAGAAGAGAAGGCTCCAGGGAGACCTTGCAGCAGCATTTCAATTTCTGAGAGGGACCTACAGGAAGGCTGGGGAGGGACTGCTCAGAAGGGCTTGGAGGGATAGGATGAGAGGCAGTGGTTTGGAACTGGAGCAGGGGAGGTTTAGGTTGGGCATCAGGAGGAAGTTCTGCAGAAGGAGAGTGGGGAAATGCTGGAACAGGTTGCCCAGGGATGTGTTTGAGGCCCTGGAGACATTCAAGATGAGACTTGATGTGGCCCTGGGCAGCCTGCTCTAGCTGGAGGTGTCCCTGCTGAGTGCAGGGGGGCTGGGCAAGATGACCTTAGAGGGTCTCTTCCAAACCCAGTGCCATCTGTGACTCTGAGCCCAAACTGCACTGGATTCCACTGTGCAGAGCACTTTGGTCTCCTGGATGATTTGCCTGCTCTGTGGCTTCAATCCAGTTCCTAGGTGATCCTGTGGTCCCTTCCAACCCTGGTACTATGACACTATGAATGTTATTCTGTTGTGATGATTCTGTTATGATATGTTATGTTATGATGAAGCCTTTGGGTTAGATCCTTCCCTCCCTCTCTCTGCTTCTAGTTTCTTGTTAGAGGAACCTCTTGACTCCAGCAGCATCTCACCTGATGGTGAATTTCCTTCCAGGGATTTGCTGCTAAACCCAAAGGCTCCAGCCAGCAGCCAAGTTTTAGGGGGCTTTGGAGGCCAAGCCATGGCCCTGCAGGGATGGAGCTGGCTGCTTGGCTGGGGACTGCTTTCAAGCTTTAATCCCAAGCTGCCTCCTGCAAAGGAAGGAGCCTCGTGGCATGAAGCCCATGGGAATTGCTTAACAGCTACCAGCAGCTGTCCTGCTGATGCTCTCTCTTCACCTCTCTGGGTCTGCTCTGCTGGAGCCAACCTTCCTCACCCAAATCCAGCTCCTCCCCAGCAGCTCAGCTTCCCTGTGTTGGGTCACAGTCCCATCAGCTGCAGAGGGGCTGCTCCATGCTCTCCTACAGCACTGCAATGAGCTCCTGCAGCTTCTGGTCTCCAGCCACCGCTGTAGGAGCTGCTTAGGCTGGAGCAGTGAGGGCTGTCTGGATGAGCTGTGGTTATCCTGGGTGTGAATACTCCTGTGCTGTTTCTACAGGTGTTAGATGTGGAAAAAGTGACTTTTGTGGGATCTCCAGGCAGGGAAGCTGGAAGAAGGGAAGATGCCAGCTCTGGAGCCAGGGAAACAGAGGGATCATGCTGTCATCCTTGGCTTGTGCCTTGCTGCTGCTCTTGTTGTGGCTGTCCAGAGTAAGTGACCATGAAGAGGGAGCCAAGGGATAAACTGAGATCCCTCAAAGGAGTCCCCTGGGGTTCACAGGACCTGGGCCTTTCTCTTTTCCTTGCTGCCTTCGCATTTCCAGCTCACTGTAAATCTGTGTGATCAGGATCCTTCTTCCTTTGCCTTTACTCCTCTCTCTGCAAACTGGACATCAAATTACTGCAGCTGGAGAGGTGCAGTAAGTTACCCAAAGTGGGGAGGGGAAAGGATTCATCTGCAGTCTGTGTGTGCCCAGCCTCTGAAAGTGCTGCATGAGGTGTGAGGAGCAAACAGGACCTCCTAGGCAATGCTCCTGCTCTGTCCCTGCCAGCCTCAGCCATCCCAGAGAAGGGAACACAAGAAGTTGTGGAACCTCATCCCTGAAGTGTTTCAGAGCAGGCTGGATGAGGCTTTGAGCAGCCTGCTGTGGTGGGAGGTGTCCCTGCCCATGGGAGGGGGGTTGGAACTGAATGATTTTTAAGGTCCCTTCCAACCCAAACCACTCTGGGATCCTATGAGCCCCAGTCACAGGCTGTGCTTCTCCTCTCTGTTCCTACTTTGAAGGACTTCTGAGGCCCCCAGAGTGTCCTCAAGAGGACCTTCAGAGTAAATCAGGCCAGAGCTCCTACTGCTTTAGAATCATAGAGTCAATCAGGTTGGAAAAGACCTCAGAGATCATCAAGTCCAACCTCTCACCCAATACCTCATGACTACTAAACCATGGCTCCAAGGGCCACATCCAATCCCCTCTTGAACACCTCCAGGGATGGGGACTCCACCACCTCCCTGGGCAGCACATCCCAAGGGCCAATCTCTCTTGCTGGGAAGAACTTCTTCCTAACATCCAGCCTGAACCTCCCCTGGCACAGCTTGAGACTGTGTCCTCTTGTTCTGGTGCTGCTTGCCTGGGAGAAGAGACCAACCCCCACCTGGCTCCAACCTCCCTTCAGGGAGTTGCAGAGAGCAAGAAGGTCACCCCTGAGCCTCCTCTTCTCCAGGCTCAGCAACCCCAGCTCCCTCAGCCTCTCCTCCCAGGGCTGGGCTCCAGACCCCTTCCCACCCTCATTGCCCTTCTCTGGAGTCTCTTCTCATGACAACTCAACCATAGCACCGAGTGCCACCTCCAATCCCCTCTTGAACCCCTCCAGGGACGGGGACTCCACCACCTCCCTGGGCAGCACATCCCAGTGGCCAGTTCCTCTTTCTGGGAAGAACTTTCTGCTCACCTCCAGCCTAAACTTCCCCTGGCACCGCTTGAGCCTGTGTCCTCTTGTTCTGCTGCTGGGTGCCTGGGAGAAGAACTTAGCTGCCAGCCTCTCGCTGACGGAGCTGCTGTGTCCCCAGGTTCCTGCAGCGCTCCCCCACGCCTGGTGTCTGCGGAGCTCAAGGAGGAGTTCCTTGGCCTCACCACCTTTGCTTTCAGATCCAGGGTGGAGTACAGGTGTCGGCCTGGCTACGTGAGGAACGCTGAGGCCTCCAACGTCTTCGTCTGCGGCAGGAACGGCGACTGGCACGGCTCCGCCGAGCTCTGCCTGCGTGAGTACGGCCGGCCCCGGCCCGGCCCCGGCCCCGGCCCCGCCCCGGCGCCGCCGCCACGCTCAGCCCCGGGGGCGCTGGGAGAGGAGCGACCTGGTGGCGAGCACCAGCTGGGCTACACTGCTTAGAAAGACAGAAAACAGACAAACCAACCCTGGTCTCTCCTTGGAGGTGTTCAAGGCCAGGTTGGATGAGACCTTGAGCAGCCTGGGCTGGTGGGAGGTGTCCCTGCCCATGGCAGGGGGTTGGCAGTGGATGAGCTTCAAGGTCCCTTCCAAGCTAAACCATTCCCTGACTGTTCCATGATGGCAAAAGCTGGAAGAAAGAGTCTTAGCAAGATGGAAAACCAGTATTCATTGTGCAGGGATCCACTGGGGAGGATGACTGGCAGGGGCTGAAAGGGAGCACTCAGCTCTCCTTCAGGACTGCCATGCTTCAGGCTCACTTTCTGAGCTTCCTTGCCTTTCCTTCTCAGGATGCTCCAAGCTAGAAGCCCAAGGGCTGTTGGGGGAACTAAGAAACAGACAAGTTAGAAAACAGACAGACAAACCCTGGTCTCTCCCTGGAGGTGTTCAAGGCCAGGTTGGATGGGGACCTTGAGCAGCCTGGGCTGGTGGGAGGTGTCCCTGCCCATGGCAGGGGGTTGGAAGCTTCAAGGTCCCTTCCAAGCTAAACCATTCCCTGACTGTTCCATGATGGCAAAAGCTGGAAGAAAGAGTCTTAGCAAGATGGAAAACCAGTATTCATTGTGCAGGGATCCAGTGGGGGGGATGGCTGGCAGGGGCTGAAAGGGAGCACTCAGTCATCCTACAGGCCTGCCATGGTCCCTTCCAAGCTAAACCATTCCCTGACTGTTCCATGATGGCAAAAGCTGGAATAAAGATGGAAAACCAGTATTCATTGTGCAGGGATCCAGTGGGGGGGATGGCTGGCAGGGGCTGAAAGGGAGCACTCAGTCATCCTTCAGGCCTGCCATGCTTCAGGCTCACTTACTGAGCTTCAGTGCCTTTCCTTCTCAGGATGATCCAAGCTAGAAGCCCAAAGGCTGTTGGGGGAACTAAGAAACAGACAAGTCAGAAAACAGACAAAGCAACCCTGGTCTCTCCCTGGAGGTGTTCAAGGCCAGGCTGGATGAGACCTTGAGCAGCCTGGGCTGGTGGGAGGTGTCCCTGCCCATGGCAGCAGGGTTGGAGCTGGATGAGCTTCGAAGTCCCTTCCAACCCAACCCATTCTATGACTATTCCATGATGGCAAAAGCTGGAATCTGCTTTGGTGCTAGGCTGTGGTCCTTGCTGACTCACAGGATGGTCTTCTGCTCAGGCACTTGGTAACTCTCAGTTCCAAGAAAGTCCTTCAGGTTGGCAGCAGGAGGTGAGGAAACACTCTCACATGTGCCAGGGCTGCCACAGAGCCTTTGCCTGCAGAGGCTGGCTGCAGGTTGTGGCCCACATCTGAAGGGGACCCACAGGAAGGCTGGGGAGGGGCTGTTCAGAAGGGCTTGGAGGGATAGGATGAGAGGCAGTGGTTTGGAACTGGAGCAGGGGAGGTTGAGGTTGGGCATCAGGAGGAAGTTCTGCACAAGGAGAGTGGGGAATGCTGGAGCAGGGAAACTGGGTTGAGGCTTTCTTGTGCCTCAAGCAGCCACAAAGCTGAGGGAATGAAATCAAATGAGACCAAGAGCTGGGGGGGGATTGAGGGAAAGCCAGGGGAAGGAAACAGCCATGAGAAGAGCTAGGCTGGGAGCAGAAAGCCCCAGGAAAGGCTCATTTCCAGGAGGCAGGGAGGCACCTGGAGTGTACCTGAGGTTGGGAGGATTTAGGCTGCTAAATGGTGATGGTGGAGAGCAGAGTCAGGACACTCCTGTTGGTCTCTAGGGATCCCAGGGGAGTCTGAGAGAGCTGGGGCTGGTCAGCCTGGAGAAGAGAAGGCTCCAGGGAGACCTTGCAGCAGCATTTCAATTTCTGAGGGGGACCTACAGGAAGGCTGGGGAGGGACTGCTCAGAAGGGCTTGGAGGGACAGGATGAGAGGCAGTGGTTTGGAACTGGAGCAGGGGAGGTTTAGCTTGGGCATCAGGAGGAAGTTCTGCACAAGGAGAGTGGGGCAATGCTGGAACAGGTTGCCCAGGGATGTGTTTGAGGCCCTGGAGACATTCAAGATGAGACTTGATGTGGCCCTGGGCAGCCTGCTCTAGCTGGAGGTGTCCCTGCTGCCTGCAGGGATTTGGCCAAGATGATCTTTGAGGATCCCTTCCAACCTCCTGCAATCAGTGAAGCTGGGCAGGTCCTAACAGCATCATGGATTAGGGAATGATTTAGGGTTGGAAGGGAAGCCTGGAGGCCTCTGCTCCAGCCCTCTGCTTAGTATTGGAGGAGCTTTTCTGCTTTCCTGGTGCCTTTCCCAATTCCTCAAGAACTGCAACCAGAACTAACTCTGTTGTCCCCCAGCAAGGCTCTGCAGCTACCCTGGGGAGCCTGACAATGGCAGACTTGTCCCGGCAGGAAAGTTCTACTTTGGTTCAGCAGTGAACTTCACCTGCAACACTGGGTAAGCCAGGAGCACTCAGGACGTGGAGCCTCCTCTTCCCCACTCATTCTCCTCCAGCCTTTCCCCTCTAGACTCCAGGCAGTGCTGTCAGAAACCCTCCCAGTGTGTAGGTCCCCACAAACTGTGAATGAAATATCACAGCCTCTGGAACACCCCAGTAGGAAGGCTCTGGGGAGGAGCAGCTGAGGGAGCTGGGGGTGTTCAGCCTGGAGAAGAGGAGGCTGAGGGGAGACCTCATTGCTCTTTGCAACTCCCTGAAAGAGGCTGAAGTGAGCTGGGGGTTGGTCTCTTCTCCCAAGTACCTGGCAACAGAACAAGAGGAAATGGCCTCAGGTTGCACCAGGGAGGAGTGGGTTAGACATGAAGGAAAATGTCCTTGCTGCAAGAGTGGTCAGGGGTTGGAACAGGCTGCCAAGGGAGGTGCTGGAGTCACCCTCCCTGGAGGTGGTGGGGTCTCCCTCCCTGGAGGTGCTGGAGTCACCCTCCCTGGAGGTGGTGGGGTCTCCCTCTTTGAGGTGCTGGAGTCACCCTCCCTGGAGGTGGTGGGGTCTCCCTACTTGGAGGTGGTGGGGTCTCCCTACTTGGAGGTGGTGGGGTCTCCCTCTTTGAGGTGGTGGGGTCTCCCTCCTTGGAGGTGGTGGGGTCTCCCTCCTTGGAGCTGGAGGGGTCTCCCTCTTTGAGGTGGTGGGTTCCCCTCCTTTGGAGCTGGAGGGGTCCCCCTCCCTGGGGGTGGCCCAGAAAGGTGTGGCTGTGGCCCCTGGGGCCGTGGCTTAGTGGCCACGGCGGTGTTGGGCTGCTGGCTGGCCTGGGACGCTCTCGGAGGCCCTTCCCAACCATTCTGGGGAGCACATCCCAGCTGAGTCTGCAGAGTGACTTCCCCTTCTGTGTCCTGCAGGTACAGACTGGTTGGGAGCCCCCAGATCCGCTGTGTGCTTGCCAGTGGGATTGTCACCTGGGACAGAGACCTTCCCTTCTGCGAGGGTAAGCAGAGCTCCTGCACTGATCTGCTGCTCAGATCTCACTGGAGGGGACACAGAAGCTGTCACCTTGCCCTGCTGAGGCTTTCAGCAGCCTGATGCATGGGGGAGTCTGGAAAGCTTTATTATTTGGTTTGGTTTTGTTCTTGCTTCATCCTACAGGAAATAAAACCCCAGCAGCTTCCCTCCCCCCCTGGCAGTCAGGCAGCTGGCATCAGCCCAGCCCTTGGCACCCCACCTGCCAGCCACCAGCTCAGCCTCGTGCCAAAGCCTTCCCACAGCGGTTCCCAGAGAGCAGAATGATCCATTTGGATCTTTTGCTGCCCCTTTCATAGGATCACAGGGTGGAAAAGCCCTCTGAGATCATCCAGTGCAACCCAGCCACCACCATGGCCACTGAGCCATGGCCCCAAGTGCCATGGCCACACCTCTCTTGAACCCCTCCAGGGCTGGGGACTCCACCACCTCCCTGGGCAGCCTGTGCCAGTCCCTGACCGCTCTGGCAGTACAAAAAGCCCATTTCCAGATACCCAATGTGGTAAATTCCAAAGCAGTTGGCACCAGGGGCAGAGCTCTGCTGCCCGTGGGCTGGTGTGCAGCTGGCTGGTGCAGCTGGCAGGGTTCCCAGGGACTTGGAACAGGCTCCCCAGGGAGGTTGGGGGAATCTCCATGCCTGGAGATGTCGAAAAGAGGCAGAGATGTGGTGCTGAGGGCCGTGGCTGGGCACCAGCCTTGGCAGTGCTGGATTGAAGGCTGGGCTGGATGAGCTTCGAGGCCTTTTCCAGCCCAACTGATTCCTGAGACCTGCCCCTTCTGGCACCTTGGGTTTCAGGGTTTCTTTTTCATACCAGACCTTTGATTTAAAATGACTTCATTCCTTTCTGTCTTCTTCTTCCCTCCCTCCCTCGCCAGCAATACCTTGTTTGCCCCCTCCCAAAATAGCTAATGGGGAGCACAATGCAGCTGGCAGAGAGAGCTTTGAGTACGGAGCATCAGTGACCTACAGGTGCCACACTGTCAGGAAGGGGAGAGAGACCTTTCTCCCTGGTTGGAGATGCCTCTATCTTCTGTACCACCACAGACAATGTCAACGGTGTCTGGAGCAAGCCACCCCCGGAGTGCAAAGGTGAGGTGGTCCCAGGGTGAGGTGGGAGTTCCCCGGGGGCATGGCAGCAGCTCCAGCCCCCTCTCCGCTGCCTGCTGCTCCCTCTGCTGGAGCTTGGAGCTGTCTCTCTCCTTTCTGTTGCTGGAATCACCAGGGGCTGCACATTGGCCACAGCAACCCCAGGCAGAGCTAGAGGCTGGGGGCAGAGGGGTTGAGAGCAGCCAGGCAGAGAGGGACCTGGGGGTGCTGGTTGATGGGAGGCTGAACATGAGCCAGCAGTGTGCCCAGGGGGCCAAGAAGGCCAATGGCATCCTGGCCTGCAGAAGGAACAGTGTGGCCAGCAGGAGCAGGGAGGGTCATTCTGCCCCTGTACACTGCACTGGTTAGGCCACCCCTTGAGTCCTGTGTCCAGTTCTGGGCTCCTCAGTTTAGGGAAGATGTTGAGATGCTGGAAGGTGTCCAGAGAAGGGCAACAAAGCTGGGGAGGGGGCTGGAGCACAGCCCTGGGAGGAGAGGCTGAGGGAGCTGGGCTTGCTTAGCCTGGAGGAGGCTCAGGGGAGACCTTCTTGCTCTCCACAACTCCCTGAAGGGAGGTTGTAGCCAGGAGGGGGTTGGTCTCTTCCCCCAGGCAAGCAGCACCAGAACAAGAGGACACAGTCTGCAGCTGTGCCAGGGGAGGTCTAGGCTGGAGGTGAGGAGAAAGTTCTTCCCAGAGAGAGTTGTTAGCCCTTGGATGTGCTGCCCAGGGAGGTGGTGGAGTCCCCATCCCTGGAGGTGTTCAAGAGGGGACTGGATGTGGTTCATGGAGCCATGGGTTAGTTAGTCAGGAGGTGTTGGGTGCCAGGTTGGACTTGATGATCTTTGAGGTCTTTTCCAGCCTTGGTGAGTCTATGGCTCTATGATTCTATGATCTTGCAGATGAGGCCACCTGGGTTTGGCCACAGTGAGAGGACTGAGGGCCTTCCATTGCAGGGGTCATGACTGCTGCTGCTCACCAGGCTGGCAGGGACGTGGGAGCAGGGTTTGGGTGGTGTTTGCAGAGCAGCTGGTGGATCTTGTCTGTGCAAAACATGACGACTGCAGAGGGGATCAGGAGCTGTGGGGACTGAAGAATATACCACAAGGAGCCTGGAGCATCTCTCATGGGAAGAAAGGCTGAGGGCCTTGGGGAGGGACCTGGAGAGGCGAAGGCTGAGGGGGGATCTGATCCATGCTGACCAATAAATACTTAAAGGATGGGATGCAGGAGGATGGGGCTAGGCTTTTATCAGTGGTGCCCAGGGGACAGGACGAGGGGCAATGGGCACCAGCTTGAACAGAAGACATTCCAGCTGAGCATGAGGAGAAACTTCTGTGGTGTGAGGCTGCCGGAGCCCTGGCGCAGGCTGCCTCTCCTCTCCGGAGAGCTTCCAAGCCCTGCCTGCCCATTGTGACGCCGGGCAAGCGGCTGTGGGGGCCCTCTTGAACCTCTCTGCTCCTTTCCTTGCTGCAGTGGTTACCTGTGAGCATCCCAACATCCCCAATGGGAAGCTGGTGAGTGGGTTCCAGGTTTCCTACAGCTACCAGGACACCATCCTCGTGGACTGCAACTTCCGCTACAGCCTCAGCGGCAGCGACACCTCCACCTGCAAGGAGGATGGCCTCTGGGAGCCCCCCCTGCCCCTCTGCCAGCTCAGTAAGCCTGGGGGGCCCAGCACTGCCCCACCTGCCGGTGCTGAATGGTGCCACATCCAGCTGGAGGCCAGGCTCCAGTGGTCCAGTGGCTCCACTGATCACCCCAGCGATCAGTGCTGGGCCCCAGCCTCTTTATATGGAGTGGAGTGGAGTGGAGTGGAGTGGAGTGGAGTGGAGTGGAGTGGAGTGGAGTGGAATGGAATGGAATGGAATAGAATAGAATAGAATGGAGTGGAATGGAGTGGAATGGAATGGAATGGAATGGAATGGAATGGAGTGGAGTGGAGTGGAGTGGAGTGGAGTGGAGTGGAGTGGAGTGGAGTGGAGTGGAATAGAATAGAATAGAATAGAATGGCATGGAATGGAATGGAATGGAATAGAATAGAATAGAATAGCATGGAATGGAATGGAATGGAATGGAATGGAATAGAATAGAATAGAATAGAATAGAATAGAACAGAATAGAATAGAATAGCATGGAATGGAATAGAATAGCATGGAATGGAATAGAATAAATAGCATAGCATGGCATGGCATGGCATGGCATGGAATGGAATGGAATGGAATGGAATGGAACCCTAATTTGATGCCCCCTTGATTTGTCACTGGCCCTCTCCCTAACTTGATGCCTCCTTGATTTGGCCCCGTCCCTAATGTGATGCCTCCTTGCTCTGTCACTGGCACTGTGCCTAATTTGATTCCTCCTGGATTTGGCCCTGGCCCTAATTTGCTGTCTCTCTCCTAGGCAGCTGTGATAGCCCTCCAGATGTGGCTAATGCTGTGAAGGCAAAGCTGGCTGGGAACCTGTTCCCCGTGGACACCATCATCACCTACGAGTGCAGGGAGGGCCACGAGTTCAGCCCAGGAGAAACCACCAGGCACATCAAGTGCCTGCCAGATTTCACATGGTCTGAAGCTCCACAGCCTTGTCAAAGTAAGTGCAGCTTCCTTCAGCTTCCTGCCTCCTGCAGAATGATTCCTGAGTGAAAAAACAGGCTGGGCAGATGGGCAGAGCCCAAGGCAGGAGATTGAACACATCCAAGTGCCAGGGGCTGCACTTTGGCCACAGCAACCCCAGGCAGAGCTACAGGCTGGGAGCAGAGTGGCTGAGAGCTGCCAGGCAGAGAGGGACCTGGGGGTGCTGGTTGATAGTAGGCTGAACATGAGCCAGCAGTGTGCCCAGGTGGCCAAGAAGGCCAATGGCATCCTGGCCTGCAGCAGGAGCAGGGAGGTCATTGTGCCCTGTGCTCAGCACTGCTGAGGCCACACCTTGAGTCCTGTGGCCAGTTCTGGGCTCCTCAGTTTAGGGAAGATGTTGAGCTGCTGGAAGGTGTCCAGAGAAGGGCAACAAAGCTGGGGAGGGGTCTGGAGCACAGCCCTGGGAGGAGAGGCTGAGGGAGCTGGGGTTGCTTAGCCTGGAGAAGAGGAGGCTCAGGGGAGACCTTCTTGCTCTCTCCAACTCCCTGAAGGGAGGTTGTAGCCAGGTGGGGGTTGGTCTCTTCTCCCAGGCAAGCAGCAGCAGAACAAGAGGACACAGTCTCAAGCTGTGCCAGGGGAGGTTTGGGCTGGATGTTAGGAAGAAGTTCTTCCCAGCAAGAGAGATTGGCCCTTGGGATGTGGTGCCCAGGGAGGTGGTGGAGTCCCCATCCCTGGAGGTGTTTAGGAAGAGCCTGGATGGGGTGCTGGGTGCCATGGTTGAGTTGATCAGATGGTGCTGGGTGAGAGGTTGGAACTGGTGATCTCAAAGGTCTCCTCCAACCTGGTTAATTCTATTCTATTCTGTTCTGTTCTGTTCTGTTCTATCTCCAACTGCCTCAAAGGAGGTTGGAGCCAGCTCAGGGGGTTGGGCTCTTCTCACAGGCAACGAGGGACAGGACAAGAGGAAAAGGCCTCAGGTTGTGCTAGAAGGAGGTTCAGGTTGGGCATGAGGGAAAGTTTCTTCCCAGAAAGGGTTCTCAGGCATTGGAACAGGCTGCCCAGGGTGGAGTCACCACCCGTGGAGGGATCTGAAGGACACAAGGCTGTGGGTCAGTGGTGGCTTAGCAGCGGTGGTGGCATCGGGAGCTCTGGGCCAGTGCTTGGACCTGATGACCTCCAAGGTCCCTTCCAACCTCGGCAGTTTGATGGTTCCAAGGCCTGCATGCTGTCTGCTGTTGAGAGCTGGGATGCTCAGGATGCCAGGATCTTGGTGGGGCTCTTGAACTCGGGATTCTTGAGCTTGTGACTTCCTCTTCTCTCAACTTGCTTTCTGCTCCCTTGAACCTGTGCAATCAGTCCCTGCGGTGCTGAGTGCCCCTTGTTCCACCCAGGCTGCAGCTGGAGAGTCCCTGGCAGACACCTCCCCCCCCAGCAGCACCCAGGGATGCTGCTGGGACAGATTTAGCGCCCTGCTGTGTCTTTGTCTCACCATCATCCATCCTTTTGTCCTCCACGACCCTGCTCTCCTCCGGACGGCTCTGCCCTGGGCGGTGGCTTCACACTTGCTGCCTTTTGGCTTTTCTCAGGGATTCTTTGCCCAAATCCAGACATCAGGAACGGGAAGGCTGTGTTTGAGTGGGAGGTGAAAGAGCATTATGCCTTTGGAGACAGGCTGCAAGTGACCTGCAACGACGGCTACAGTTTCAAAGGCCAGCCCGGCCCGGTTGCCCTTTGGTGCCTCAGTGATGGGAGCTGGGATCCACCAGTGCTGGAGTGCACTCCAGGTAGGTCAGAGCTGGAAGTGGTAGCCAAGGAGGGTTTTGCTCCCCTGCTCTGCACCCCACATCTGGTAACCAAGGAGGGTTTGGCTCCCCTGCTCTGCACCCCACATCTGGTAGCCAAGGAGGGTTTGGCTCCCCTGCTCTGCACCCCACATCTGGTAGCCAAGGAGGATTTTGCTCCAGGGCTCTATACCCCACATCTGGTAGCCAAGGAGGGTTTTGTTCCCCTGCTCTGTACCCCACATCTGGTAGCCAAGGAGGGTTTTGCTCCTCTGTTCTGTACCTCAAATCTGGTAGCCAAGGAGGATTTTGCTCCACGGCTCTGTACCCCACATCTGGTAGCCAAGGAGGGTTTGGCTCCCCTGCTCTGCACCCCACATCTGGTAGCCAAGGAGGGTTTTGCTCCCCTGCTCTGCACCCCACATCTGGTAGCCAAGGAGGGTTTTGCTCCCCTGCTCTGCACCCCACATCTGGTAGCCAAGGAGGGTTTTGCTCCCCTGCTCTGCACCCCACATCTGGTAGCCAAGGAGGTTTGGCTCCCCTGCTCTGCACCCCACATCTGGTAGCCAAGGAGGGTTTGGCTCCCCTGCTCTGCACCCCACATCTGGTAGCCAAGGAGGATTTTGCTCCCCTGCTCTGTACCCCACATCTGGTAGCCAAGGAGGGTTTTGCTCCCCTGCTCTGCACCCCACATCTGGTAGCCAAGGAGGGTTTGGCTCCCCTGCTCTGCACCCCACATCTGGTAGCCAAGGAGGGTTTTGCTCCCCTGCTCTGCACCCCACATCTGGTAGCCAAGGAGGGTTTTGCTCCCCTGCTCTGTACCCCAAGGTCTACTCCTCCCAGGTTAACTTGAAAGAAACTGGTGAGGAATTGTGGAGGTTGAAGTGAGGTGGGGTTTGGTCTCTTCTTCCTAGTACCAAGTGACAGGATAAGAGGAAAGGGCCTCAGGTTGCACCAGGGGAGGTTTAGGTTGGGGATTAGAAGAAACTTCTCCACTGAAAGGGTCCTCAGCCACTGGCACAGAGGCTGCCCAGGGAGGTGGTGGAGTCCCCAGTCCCTGGAGGTGTCCAAGAAATGTGTGGCCTTGGCACTTGGGGACATGGTTTAGTGGCCATGGTGGTGTCAGGCTGATGGCTGAACTTGGTGATGTTAGAGGTTTCCCCAGCTGAAACAATTCTCTGGTTCTGTGAAACAGGCAGCAGAAGATCCAAAGAGATCATTCTCTTAGTTTGGGAGCTGCAGGGGAAAGGTTTTGGCAAGGGCCTGAGCTGGAGCCCGGGGGGTGGGATGGCAAAGGGTTGCCTGCTGGTGGCCTTCAGAGGCTCAGGAGGTTCCTAGGAGACTTGTGGAAGGGGATGTGGTTTGTGCTGTGGACAGTGGCTGGGCTGCTTTGCTGACACGAGGCTGGGGAGCAGAGGTTGTTCTCAGTGCATTTCCTCTCTCAGAACGAAATGGAACAGCACAAAAAACCCCAACCCTGAGACTGCTGACGCTGCTCACCCAGCACCGCGGCACCGGCGCTGCTGGGAGCAAAACCCTGCCAGGAGGACAGGGCCAGCTCCAGCCCACAGGCCAGCCAGCACCAGAGCATGGATGATTCCTTGCCCTGGCCCTAATGCTGCCTGCGAGGTGCTCAGCACCCTCGTGAGTACAGCTGGAGGAGCAAACAGCCCCTGGGCTGAGTGCAGGGCCGGGTGTGTGGTGCTGAGATCCCCGGGGGCTCGGCCAGGCACGGACCCAGCTCTGCAGCGTGTTGCTTTCTCCCCAGCCTCAGGCAAACCTGACTGGAGAAGCTGAGCCTCCCGTGGACTTGCACAGGAAGCCTTCAGCCCTGCAGCTGGCTGCCAGTCCCTGCTCTCCCCCAGGGTTTAGATCTTCTTCCTGCAGGGAAAGCACCGAGCACCATCCTGGCGTTCTGACACTTACACAGTGTCCTTTGCTCTCTCTGCTTTCCAGAACCTCGTTGCCCAAAGCCAGACATTGCTCATGGAAGAGAGCTTGATGGAAGCCAAAGTGACTACAGAGCTGGGACCCAGCTAAGGCTGGTGTGTGATGCAGGCTATGTCCTCAGGGGCCAGGGCACCACCACATGTCAGCCTGATAGGAGCTGGAGTCCCTCCTTACCATTCTGTGACAGAGGTAGGTGTGAGCACTGAGCAGAGAGCTCCTGCATCCCTGCTCAGCACCAGCAGGCAGTGGGTGACCTGCTTCCGGCCCCAGGTTGCACCCAAGGCAGGTTTAGGTTGGATGCTAGAAGAAACTTCTTCCCTGACAGGGTTCTCAAACGCTGGCCCAGGCTGCCCAGGCAGGTGGTTGAATCCCCATCCCTGGAGGTGTTTCCAGGAGGTGGAGATGTGGTGCTGAGTAGAGAAAGGTTGGACTGAATGACCTCAAATGTCTTTCCCAACCAAAATGCTTCTCTGACTCTAAGGTCTGGAGAAGAGGGTGGGGATCCTGGGCTCGTGAGGGTCATTCCAGCTCAGGGGCTGAAAGTTTTGGGGTGTCCTCTCCTGGAGGAGAGCAGGAAGTGGAGCCTTGAGCTGAGGCAAGAGGCAAGAAGCCAGGCAGCAATGTGATGTGGCTTTTGGCACCCTACAAGCAGGGAGCTGAACTCCTGCTCTGATTTCCCAGAAGTGCTGTTGACTGTCACCTGTGACCATCCTGTGTTTCCTTCTCAACATCAGGAGGAACTTCTCCACTTTGAGGGTGGCAGAGCCCTGAGTCAGGCTGGCCAGAGAGGTGGGGGTGGAAGTCTCCATCTCTGGAGTCATTCCAAAGCCACCTGGATGCCATCCTGGGCAAGCTGCTGTGGGTGCCCCTGCTGTAGCAGGGAGGTTGGGCTGGAGGATCTCCAGAGGTCCCTTCCAACCCCACCATTCTGTTTCCTTTCCTACCAATTCCCTTTATTCCACAGTCTGTGACCCCCCTCCACAAATCAGCAAGGGGCAGCACTCTGGCTTGGGCCAGGAGCACTTCCCCTATGGAGCTGAGGTGACCTACAGCTGTGCAGAGGGGCTGGCCCTCGTTGGGGATGCCTCCATCTACTGCACCTCTGAGGATGGAGTCAGCCTGGCCTGGAGTGGACCTGCCCCGGAGTGCAAGGGTGAGTTGTGTCTCCTCTGTGGGCTCAGAGGGAGGCCAGAGCCTGGGGATGATGGGGAGGCTAAGCCCCAGCATCACTACCTGCTCTGCCCCAGAGCCTCCAAACCCACAGCACTGTCATGCCCATGCAGCTCCTCCAGCTCCCCTGTGAAGCTCTCAGCGTCATGAGCTGCTCAACACAGCAGCAGGGGCTGGCAGGGGGCTGCTGGAGAACAGAAGGGGTGAGAGAGCAGCCTGCAGAGCAGCTCTGCCCCTCCTGCCCTGGGTGCCTGTGGTGCCTGGGGCAGGGCAGCAGCCAGCTCCAGCTCTGCTCTCTTCCCGCAGTGGTTCGGTGCCCCAAGCCCACAGTGGAGAGGGGCAGGATGGCTCCCCAGAGGTTCACCTTTCCCTACAAGGCCACTGTGAGGTTCTCCTGTGATGAAGGCTTCATGCTGCACGGTGCTGCTGAGAGCCAGTGCCTGAGTGACAGCTCCTGGCACCCTCCTCTGCCCACCTGCCAGCCAGGTGGGTACCAGCGCTGCGCAGATGCCCCCCAGGGGCTTTGCAGATGCCCCCCAGGGGCTTTGCACAGGCTGCTGCTGCTGCTGCTTTGACTCACCAGCAAGGTGGGGGGGGGGGGGTGGCAATTTTCAGGGTGGTTTCTCCTCTGGCTCTTCTCTTTACATGGGTTTGTTGTTTGGCTTTTGTCCTCCTCTCAGTTCGGTGTTTCAAGCCCTCTGGACAGGGTGCCCCAGTGGTTCGGCCGCAGAAGCTGTGGTATGAGGTGAATGAAACTCTCTCCTTCCACTGCCAGACTGATGGCTACCCAAAAGAAAGCTCCAAATCCACCTGCTCAGCCAATGGCACCTGGGTGCCACCCCTCAGCTGTGTAAGTACCACCAACATCCCCAGGCTTTGCCTGGATCTTGCCCCATTTGTGTTCTTTTCCCCCCAGGTAACTGCTGCTGGAGAGCTGCTCACTCCCTGCAGCTCCCTGAAAGGAGGTTGGAGTGAGAGGGGGGTTTGGTCTCTTCTCCCTTGGGATAGGACAAGAGGAAGTAATAGAATCATAGAAGGGATCTCTAGAGATCTGCCAGTCCCCTCCCTTGCCCTGCTGGCCACACTTCTCCTGCTGCAGCCCAGGCTCTGCTTGGCTTTCCGGGCTGCAAGTGCACCCTGAGAGCTCCTGGGGAGCTTCTCCTCCCCCAGCACCCCCAAGTCTCTCTCCTCAGGGCTGCTCCCCAGCCAGTCCCTGCCCAGCCTGGATTTGTGCCTGGGGTTGCCTCCACCCAGCTGCAGGACCCTGCCCTTGGTCTCGTTGAAGCTCCTGAGGTTGGCTTGTGCCCACCTCTGCAGCCTGTCCAGGTCCCTCTGGCTGGATCCCTTCCCTCCAGCTGTCTGCTGCACCACACAGCTTGGTGCCATCAGCAGACCTGCTGAGGGTGCCCTCAGTGCACTCAATAGTAAAGCTTTCCAGACCCCCCCCATGCATCAGGCTGCTGAAAGCCTCAGCAGGGCAAGGTGACAGCTCCTGTGTCCCCTCCAGTGAGATCTGAGCAGCAGAGCAGTGCAGGAGCTCTGCTTACCCTCGCAGAAGGGAAGGTCTCTGTCCCAGGTGACAATCCCACTGGCAAGGACACAGCGGATCTGGGGGCTCCCAACCAGTCTGTACCTGCAGGACACAGAAGGGGAAGTCACTCTGCAGACTCAGCTGGGATGTGCTCCCCAGAATGGTTGGGAAGGGCCTCCGAGAGCGTCCCAGGCCAGCCAGCAGCCCAACACCGCCGTGGCCACTAAGCCACGGCCCCAGGGGCCACAGCCACACCTTTCTGGGCCACCCCCAGGGAGGGGGACCCCTCCAGCTCCAAGGAGGGAGACCCCACCACCTCCAGGGAGGGAGACCCCACCACCTCCAGGGAGGGAGACCCCACCACCTCCAAGGAGGGAGACCCCACCACCTCCAAAGGAGGATAACCCCACCACCTCCAGGGAAGGGAGACCCCACCACCTCCAGGGAAGGGAGACCCCACCACCTCCAGGGAAGGGAGACCCCACCACCTCCAGGGAGGGAGACCCCACCACCTCCAAAGGAGGGAGACCCCACCACCTCCAGGGAGGGAGACCCCACCATGTGATTTCTCTGTTGCAATTGGGCTGAGCCAGCTGAGGGGCTTGCAGCAGGGAGGAGGGCCGGGAGGGATGCTCAGCAGCCAGGTCCTGCAGCAGCCTCATGCCAGCTCTCTTTGCTTCCTTCCACAGCAAAGGTTTCCAGTGTGTGAGAAGATTCTTCGCCACGCTGAACCTTTCCGGTGTGGGATTCCTCTGGCAGACCTCAAAGCTCTGCTGGAGGTCCAGAAACTCTACCTGGAGGTTGACAGGCTGCTGAGATCCTCCCCCTGACCCCCTCCCTGCCTCCTCCCCTCCTCCCTGGCAGCATGAGAGCCCATCCTCTGGGTGTGTGGAGTGCTCCTGTGGACCCGGGGGGGAGGGAGGGGTTTGTGGCTTTGTGATTCCCTCAAACGCTTCAGCAGCCTGGGCAGCATTTATCAGCCAAGGAAGAGCTCGGGTCATGGGGAAGGGGGGGCCAGAAAGTGACTTCTGGCTCTTGCTGTTAGAGCTCACCCTGGGTGGCTTTCTCCATCCCATTATGCAGGTGAAAGCTTTCCATTTAGGGGGCTTAGAATCAGAGGCTTGGGTTTGGGTGGGGAGGGACCCTCAGAGATCAATCAATGAATCCAGACAGCTCTCTCTGCTCTACTGGCAAGTGCTCAGTTAGAAAGGAACTGAGTGGAAAGAGGATCTCTGGGGGGGCTGAGCATGGACAGGGTGCTCAGAGCCACCAGCCTGTGCTAACCCCACAGCTGCTGTGCCCCAGCTGCCGTCCAGCATGGCCATTGCTGCTCTGTCCGTGTCTTGCATCCATGGCTGTGAGCAAGCACTCCACTGTGACCTTCAGAGCAGGCATGATGAAGGAAGCCTCAGAGCCTGGCTTCCAGCAAGGCAGAAATGCCAGGTGTGCTTCCCAAGCAGGCTGGAGGTGCCCCAGGTGCCCCAGGCCATGGTGCTGCCCCTTGCTGCCCCTCTGTGGGTGCAGATGTCGGAGATGAGTGTCCGGGAAGAAGTGGCTCCAGCTTTGCTGCACCCTGCAGGGAGGGGAAGTGCTCTGGCAGCTCACAGCTTGTGCTGCCCCCCCAGACCCCAATAAAGCTGCAGTTGCAATGAGAGCTGTCTCTGGCCTTGCACCACTCTGTCCTGGCTCTGGAGCTGCTCCCAGAGTCGTTCTTCAATCAATCACAGAAGGATTACAGTGAGGAAAGACCTCTAAGATCATCACATCCAACCTCCTACCCAACATCCAACCTCCAACCTCCTACCCAACATCCAACCTCCAACCTCCTACCCAACCTCCAACCTCCTACCCAACCTCCTACCCAACCTCCAACCTCCTACCCAACCTCCAACCTCCTACCCAACCTCCAACCTCCTACCCAACATCCAATATCCAACCTCCTACCCAACTTCCAACCTCCTACCCAACCCCTCCACTAGACCATGTCCTGAAGGCAGGTGATTGATCAGGCACAGAGGGCTGCAGCTCCTCTCAGGGCAGCACAGGGAGGTCTTTGCACAGCAGCCTCACCCCCACCCACTGCAGAGGTGAGGCCAGGGTGCTGCAGAGTCCTTCTAGCTGGGGAAGAGCTCTCTTCCCACTGTCCCCACCTAGAAAGAATAGAATAGAGTAGAATAGAATAGAATAGAATAGAATAGAATAGAATAGAATAGAATAGAATAGAATAGAATAGAATAGAATGAACCAGGGTGGAAAAGACCTTGGAGATCATCAGGTCCAGCCTCTCACCCAGCACCATCTCATCAACCAAACCATGGCACCAAGCAGCCCATCCAGGCTCTTCCTAAACACCTCCAGGGATGGGGACTCCACCACCTCCCTGGGCACCACATTCCCATGGCCAATCTCTCTTCCTGGGAAGAATTTCTTCCTCACCTCCAGCCTGAACCTCCCCTGGCACAGCTTGAGGCTGTGTCCTCTTGTTCTGGGGCTGCTTGCCTGGGAGAAGAGACCAACCCCCAGTTGGCTCCAACCTCCCTTCAGGGAGGTGTAGAGAGCAAGAAGGTCTCCCCTGAGCCTCCTCTTCTGCAGGCTAAGCAACCCTAGGAGGCAGAGGAGACTTCCCCCCCCGTGGTACATCCTGTCCAGAGAGCTCAGGGAGGGCAGCCCTTGCCTGGGGAGGTCAGAAGGGCTGGGGGGGGGTGGGGGTGGCTTGTCTGATCTGTCCCCAACTTCCCTCAGCTGCTTCCACTTCCCCAGCAGGCTCAGGGCAGAGAGAGGCTCTCTCCCTCCTGCGGGTCCCTACACCATGCTGGGATCTCTCCTCGGGCCAGGGCAGCTCCTGGCAGTGGTGTGGTGGTGGTGTTGCAGCCGGGCAGGAGTCTGGGTGAGTGTCCCTCCTCTGCTCTTTGCTTTGCTTCCGTGGCTCAGCTCTGCTGCGGGATCAGCTACCTACCGGTGGGGTTAGTGAAGTGCAGCAGGAGACCTTCCTGCAGCTGAAGTCGCTGCTCACCTGCCGTGGGTGTCCTGCTCTAGCAGGCAGCTTGGCCTGGGTGGTCTCCAGAGGTCCTTTCCAAGCCCCACCATGCTGGGCTGCTGGATGCTGCAACCTCTTTCCATGCCTGATGCTCTTGTGAGGGCAACCTGAGCTCAGGGCCAGTTTCTCCTCTTCAGCTGCACCTCTCCATCCTGGCACAGAGCCACCCAAAATTCCCAGGGCTTCTCAGAGGTCTTCTGTTGGGACCTGGGGTCCCTTGGGGACCAGTGTGTGAGGTACAACTGGCTCAGAAGCCACGGGCTTGTCCCTGTGGGAGCCCAGGGCCAGGGCTCCTGTCTGCAGAGCCCCTCCTGCTCTGGACTGCAGAGCCTGTGTTGCAGGGAATGGATCACCCTCTGCCTCAGCCATCCATGAGCTGGCTGGGAAGTTGTTCCCAGGGTCAGAAGATGTCTTTATGGCCTGAGGTTATCGGTAAGAAGGGGGGAGGGTCAATTAGACAAGGAAGAGGCTTTGGCCATTTAATTACAAGGGCCACAGTCACCAATTTGAGTGGCATGAGGCTGATGCCCAGGCTGAGGCTGATGCCAAGGCTGAGGCTGATGCCCAGGTTGAGGCTGATGCCCAGGTTGAGGCTGATGTGCAGGTTGAGGCTGCTGCCAAGGCTGAGGCTGATGTGCAGGCTGAGGCTGATGTGCAGGTTGAGGCTGCTGCCAAGGCTGAGGCTGATGCCCAGGCTGAGGCTGATGTGCAGGTTGAGGCTGATGCCCAGGTTGAGGCTGATGCCCAGGCTGAGGCTGATGCCCAGGCTGAGGCTGATGCCAAGGCTGAGGCTGATGTGCAGGTTGAGGCTGATGTGCAGGTTGAGGCTGATGCCCAGGTTGAGGCTGATGTGCAGGTTGAGGCTGATGTGCAGGTTGAGGCTGATGCCCAGGCTGAGGCTGATGTGCAGGTTGAGGCTGATGTGCAGGTTGAGGCTGATGCCCAGGCTGAAGCTGAAGCCCCGAGGCAGCCTGGAGACATGCTGAAGGGAACTGGTGCAATGCTTGCCCAGCACAGGCTGACCTCAGAACAGAAGTGGAGGCTTGCTGACTAATAAATGTCTCTGGGAAGAGGAGTAAAGGGCAGTTTCTGCCTGAGAGTTGATAGCTCCCTTGCAAACAGCCATCTGGGGACACTTCTCCTGTGCCTCAGCACCTCCCTGCAGAGGCAGCTGCTGCCCCCCCAGCTGCCAGCACCACCCTTAGCCCTTCTTTGGGTTATTTGTAATCGATTCGTGATGCTTCTCAGTCCGCTCCCCAGCCCCAGACGTTCCCAAAGGGGCAGCAACACCTAAGGTGGAGCTCGGAAAAGCAAGGTGGGAGGAGGGAGTTGTCCTTTCCATAGCTGTGTTGGGGGAGCAAAGCCCTCAAGCCTTCTGCTTTCTGGTGATGCACAGGGTTCTTGTGTCCCATCCCACACGTCCTACATGGGCAGCTGAGGCCTGTCCAGAGCAGCCCCCACAGCCACTCGGCCACGCTGGAGTGTGACGAAGGCTACGTCCCCGTGGGAGGCTACACCACCCTGCACTGCCTGAGCAGTGGCAGGTGGCAGCCAAGGGCTCCTGCCTGCACCCCAGGTAGGCACAGAGCTCTCTTCATCCCTTGCCTCATCCAGTTCCCACCCCCCTGCCACGGGCAGGGACACCTCCCCCCAGCCCAGCTTGCTCAAGGCCTCATCCAGCCTGGCCCTGAACACCTCCAGGGAGGAGGCAGCCACAGCCTCCCTGGGCAGCCTGTGCCAGGGTCTCCCCACCCTCACTGGAAAGAACTTCTTCCCAATCTCCAGCCTCAGTCTCCCCTCTTCCAGTTCAAATCCATCCTCCCTCATCCCATCTCCACAAGCCCTTAGCACAAGCTGTCCCTGGCCAGCAGGAGATGACCTTTAAAGGTCCTTTCCAGCCCAAAGCGCTCGGCGATGCCCCACGGCGACGCTCAGGGGCGCTGCTGCCCCTTCTCCTTCTCCCCTTGCCCAGGGGGCAGGCTGGGCTGCCCTGAAGGCAGGGCTCAGCTTCATGCCCAGCAGGTCCTCCCAGCTCTGAGGGTGCACGTTGTCCCCTGCTCCGGCCCCAGGTCGCTGTCACCGCCCTCCTGCTGTCAGCAACGCGGACTACCCTCACCACAACGAGTTCCTGGTCGGGACAGCTGTGACCTACTTCTGCAGACTGGGCTACTCCTTGCTCCCTGACGTCTCTCCGACAACCACCTGCCTCTCAAACTTCACCTGGTCCCCAGTGCCGCAGCTGTGCCGAGGTGAGTCCGGGGCCGCCTCCGCCCGGGCGGCCAGCCCCGAAGGTGCTGCTGGGGAAAGCCCAGCTTGCAGCCGGCCCCTGGTGCTGCCCTGCCCTGGGGACCGCGGGGAGCAGGGCTCTGGCTCTCCCCAGCAGCAGCTTTTGCTGCTCAAAGCGGGGGGTGGCTGCAAAGCAGCAGCAGAAAGGCTGCAGCCCTGGTAAGGTAGCTGCTCAAACCCTCGGGGCAGTGATGGGGGTGGCAGCACCTTCAGCACACTTCCTGCCTTCAGCACACTTGATGGCCAGTCAGGATTGTCTCAGCTGGAAAAGGCCTCATCCAGGCCACCCAGCAACCCACCACGGCCACAGGGATGGGATGGGATGGGATGGGATGGGATGGGATGGGATGGGATGGGATGGGATGGGGTAGAATAGAATAGAGTGGAATGGAATGGAATGGAATGGACTGGAATGGAATGGAATGGAATGGAATGGAATGGAATGGAATGGAATGGAATGGAATTAACCAGGTTGGAAAAGACCTTTGAGATCATCCAGTCCAACCAATCACCCAGCACCATCTGATCAACTCAACCATGGCACCAAGTGCCTCATCCAGGCTCTTCCTAAACACCTCCATGGATGGGGACTCCACCACCTCCCTGGGCAGCACATCCCAAGGGCCAATCTCTCTTGCTGGGAAGAACTTCCTCCTCCCCTCCAGCCTAAACCTCCCCTGGCACAGCTTGAGACTGTATCCTCTTGTTCTGGGGCTGGGTGCCTGCAAGAAAAGCCCACCCCTCCCCTGGCTCCAACCTCCCTTCAGGGAGTTGGAGAGAGCAAGAAGGTCTCCCCTGAGCCTCCTCTTCTCCAGGCTAAGCAACCCCAGCTCCCTCAGCCTCTCCTCCCAGGGCTTGTTTCTTGAACCCCTCCAGGGACAGGGACTCCACCACCTCCTCCCTGGGCAGCCTGTGCCAGCCCCTGACCACTCTTGCAGCAAAGGAATTGTTCCTAACATCCAACCAAATCCAAGGGCTTGAACCATTCCGTGTTTCAAGAGCAATGGGTCCTGGCCCCCAGCTGCCACCCCTGCAGGTGCCAGGGCTGCTGGGAGAGGTCTGGCAGCATCAACAGCTTCTCTATGGGTCAGCCCAGGAGAACACAGAGCCCTGTGCAAATGCCTCCTGCTCTGCCCCTCCTGCCCCAGCCCTGTGCAAATGCCTCCTGCTCTGCCCCTCCTGCCCCAGCCTGTGCAAAGCCTCCTGCTCTGCCCCTCTGCCCCAGCCCTGTGCAAACGCCTCCTGCTCTGCCCCTCCTGCCCCAGCCCTGTGCAAACGCCTCCTGCTCTGCCCCTCCTGCCCCAGCCCTGTGCAAACGCCTCCTGCTCTGCCCCTCCTGCCCCAGCCCTGTGCAAACGCCTCCTGCTCTGCCCCTCCTGCCCCAGCCCTGTGCAAACGCCTCCTGCTCTGCCCCTCCTGCCCCAGCCCTGTGCAAACGCCTCCTGCTCTGCCCCTCCTGCCCCAGCCCTGTGCAAATGCCTCCTGCTCTGCCCCTCCTGCCCCAGCCCTGTGCAAATGCCTCGCTCTGCCCCTCCTGCCCCAGCCCTGTGCAAACGCCTCCTGCTCTGCCCCTCCTGCCCCAGCCCTGTGCAAACGCCTCCTGCTCTGCCCCTCCTGCCCCAGCCCTGTGCAAATGCTCCTGCTCTGCCCCTCCTGCCCAGCCCTGGCAGCTCTTTCCTCTTGCTGGTCTTCCCTCAGAGGTGCAGTGTCCCCGGCCGGCTGTCCCC
>JAAWVA010000041.1:5039240-5078417 GCA_015227895.2 Colaptes auratus | reverse complement strand
ACCACTGGAAATGGAGAGAGTAGGAAGGTTACAGGGAGGAGAAGCCCAGCAGAGGCACTGCACTATGTGAGAGGCTCACAAAGAGCTCTGGACTGCCTCCTGAGCTCTGGAACCATCTCCCTGGGCAGCCTGTTCCAGTGCCTGACCACTCAGGGAGGAAGTTTTTCCATCATGTCCAACCTAACCCTCCCCTGGTGCAACCTGAGGCCATTTCTTCTTCTCCTGTCTCTGGTTACTGGGGAAAAGAGACCACCCCCCACCTGGCTCCAGCTGTAGAGCTCCAGGGAGCTGTAGAGAGCAATGAGGTCTCCCCTCAGCCTCCTCCTCCCCAGACTAAACACCCCCAGGTCCCTCAGCTGCTCTTCACCAGCTCTGTTCCCCAGGCCCTTCCCCAGCTTTGTTGCCCTTCTCTAGACTCCCTCCAGCCCCTCCATGTCCTTCTTGGAGTGAGGAGCCCCAAACTGAAGGCAGTATTCAAGCTGCAGCCTCACCAGTGCCCAGTCCAGGGGCACAATCACTTCCCTCCTGCTGGCCACACTGTTGCTGGTCCAGGCCAGGATGCTGCTGGCCTCCCTGGCCATCTGGACACACGCTGGCTCATGTTCATCTGGCTGTCCACCAGCATCCCCAGAACCCCAGGAGGAGTAAGCAATAAAGGTCACCAGAATAAGGAGAGGAAGCATTTACCTCTGCATTCAGGGGCTGGACCACTCCACACTCCCTCAAGGTTCTCATCCACTGTGCAATGAATTGTGGCCTCTCCAATAAGAGCAAAACCTTTGCTGCAGCTGTAGGTTGCAGCCATGCCGAAGGTGAAGTCTCTGTCCCCATCAGCCACCTGCCCATTCTCTGTCTTGGGAGGTGGTAAACAGGGAATAACTGCATGGCAAAGCAACAGCAAGAACAGGCAAGGACATTGCCATCGAATCATAGAAGGGCAGGGGTTGGAAGGCACTCTGGAGATCATCCAGGGCACCCGCAGCAGCTTGCCCAGGAGCACGGGGGCCAAGTGAGTTTGGAATCTCTGCTGAGGAGGAGACTCCACAAACCTCTCTGGGCAGCCTGCTCCAGGGCTCCTGCACCCTCACAGCAAAGAGGTTTCTCCTCTTGTGGAGGTGAAACTTCCTGAGCTCCGTTTTGTGTCCACTGCCCCTTGTCCTGTCACAGGACCCCACTGAAAAGAGCCTGGCCCCACGTTCCTGACAGCCACCCACCAGGGTAGTGCTCAGGTCCCCTCTGGGGCTGCTCTGCTCCAGGCTCCACAGCCCCAGGGCTCTCAGCCTTTCATAGTATCAGTCAGGGCTGGAAGGGACCACAAGGATCAACCAGTTCCAACCCCTCCTGCCATGGGCAGGGACACCCCACACTAGATCAGGCTGCCCAGAGCCTCAGCCAGCCTGGGCTTAAACACCTCCAGGGACAGGGCCTCAACCACCTCCCTGCACAACCCATTCCAGGGCTTCACCACTCTCATGGGGAAGAACTTCCTCCTCCCCTCCAGCCTCAATCTCCCCACCTCCAGCTTCATTCCATTCCCCCTAGTCCTATCACTGCCTGATCTCCTGAGCAGTCCCTCCCCAGCCTTGTTTCCTCCTCCCAGCGATGCTCCAAGCCCCTCACAGCATCCTGGTAACCTCCCCTGAACTCTCTGCAGTATTTCCCTGTGCCTCTGGCCCTGGGGAGCCCAGGGCACGCACCCTGCTGCTGCCCCACGCCAGCAGCTCCGTGGGCACGCTGCTGCCCAGGGCTGCACCCAAGGCATGGCTTACTGGTGCAGTAGGGAAGGCTGTCCCAGGCAACTTGAGAGCCTTTCAGCACACAGGTGGCAGTTGGCTTCCCAACCAGGCGGTACCTGGGAGAAGCAAAGGTTGAGTTGCTTGGAAAATAGGGAGCAAAAAACACACACCCCCCCCCCAACCCTAAGGGAATTCAGAGAGTCCTACTGGCCTCCTCCAGAGGAGCTGAAGCCTAGGGGGAAAGCAGCCCTCCTCCTAGGAGATTCAATCCACAGACTGAGAGGGAATGGAGAAGACCTCTGGACACCATCCAGTCCAACCCCCTCCCTGCTCCAGCAGGGCACCCACAGCAGCTTGCCCAGGAGGGGCTTGGAACCTCTGCAGAGAAAGAGACCCCCCCCCCCCACCTCTGGGCAGCCTGCTCCAGGGCTCCCCGCCCCCAGAGGGAAGAGGTAAAGAAGTTTCTCCTCGTGTTCAGGTGGAACTTCTCACATTTACAGGCCCATGAAGAAGAGGCCTTCCCCATCCTGAGTCTGCTCAGCCCCATGCTGAGCAGTGGCAGATCCAAGAGCAGCCTCTTGTCTGAGCAGAGCTGGGTGACACCACGGCACCATAACCTCTCCCTTTCCCCTCTCACCCACTCCTGGCACCCCCAGGACCCCACAACCCTCTTTTCCTGAGACCCTTTAGGTAAGATGTGGAGCACCAGACCCAGCACACAACAGCAAACCTTGAATCAGTAGCAACCACCAGCAGGAAAGGCTCAAAATCTGCCAGATCTGCCATCTGCAGAGGCCATGCTCTCAGGAGCAGGAGAGAATCTGATCTGACAGCAAGAGCAGGAAGGAGCCTGACCCCCACAACTCCAAACACCTCCCACCAGCACTCTGTTTGCCAAGGAAACAGCCCCCAGCTATTAAAAGCCTCTGAGACCCCCAAGGGTGCTGTGACCCAGCCTCAGCCCCACCAAGCAGCCAATGCTTACCCATAGTTACAGGTGTAGGTTATTGTTGACCCAAACAGGAGGTTGGTGGTGAAGTCAAAGTTGCCATTTGGGAGCTCTGGAGGGCCACAGGACCTTCCTGCAAGGGGCAAGTGATCAGCATCAGCTATGAGTGCTGTGTCCAGTTCTGGGCCCCTCAGTTTAAGGAGGACATTCAGAGACTTGAAGGGTCCAGAGGAGGGCAACAAAGCTGGGGAGGGGTCTGGAGCACAGCCCTGGGAGGAGAGGCTGAGGGAGCTGGGGTTGCTTAGCCTGGAGAAGAGGAGGCTCAGGGGAGACCTTCTTGCTCTCTGCAACTCCCTGAAGGGAGGCTGTAGCAAGGTGGGGGTTGGTCTCTTCTCCCAGGCAACCAGCATCAGAACAAGAGCACACAGTCTCAAGCTGTGCCAAGGGAGGTTTGGGCTGGATGTTAGGAAGGAGTTCTTCCCAGCAAGAGAGATTGGCCCTTGGGATGTGCTGCCCAGGGAGGTGGTGGAGTCCCCATCCCTGGAGGTGTTTAGGAAGAGCCATGCCGAGCAGCTGGGGACCATTCCCATTGCCCCATGCCCCAGGGTGAGCAGCTGGGGACCATTCCCATTGCCCCATGCCCCAGGGTGAGCAGCTGGGGACCATTCCCATTGCCCCATGCCCCAGGGTGAGCAGCTGGGGACCATTCCCATCCCCATGCCCCCTTCTCAGCTGCCCCAAGGTGAGCAGCTGGCGACCATTCCCATCCCCATGCCCCCTTCTCAGCTGCCCCAAGGTGAGCAGCTGGGGACCATCCATCCCAACTGTCCTGAACCTCGAGTGGGGCCCAGGATACAGAAGAGAGCCTCTGGCTCCCTCCCTGGTCCCTTGAAGGGGGAACTCACCGATGCAGAAGTCAGGCTGGGCAGCCCAGGTGGAGTTGGTGTCACAGGTGACATGGGGCAGCTTGTCCGTGTCCCTGGTGTACCCCGGGCGGCACCGGTAGCTCAGCCTGGCCCCCACCGCGTAGGAGGGCTGCAGGGGCAGGGGGGGCTCCGCAAAGTCAAACCGCGGGGGCTGCTGGCAGTCACCTGCAGGCAGGAGGAGGAGGGATGATGCTGGGGGGGCTTCTCCTCAACCCTTCCCCACCCGGGGCCCAGCCCCAAGCCTCCCAGACTCCAGCCCCATGGAGACCCAGCCCCACCCAGCCCCATCTCCAACCCCACCCAGCCCAGCCCCATCCCCACCCCGAGCAGCCCCAGCCCCGCTCACCTCCGGCGCCGGGCAGCAGCAGCCCCACGCAGAGCCAGCGCAGAGCCGTGGCCAGGCCTTCTCCGGCTGTCTGCGCCTTTCCCGGTGTCGCTCCCGGTCTCATTCCTTCTCCTGGTCTCGGTGCCAGTCCCGTTCCTGGTCCTGGTCGTAGCTCTTCTCCCGGTGTCGATCCCTTTCCCGGCGCCGCTCCCGGTGCTGGTCCTTAGCCCGGTGTCGGCCCCTTTCCCAGTGCTGCGCCGGGTCCCGACCTTTCTTCTCCCGGTCCCGGTGCCGGTCCTGGTCCTTTTTCCTCTCCCGGAGCGATGCGATGCGCGGCGCTGGGCGCAGCGCTGGGCACGGCCCTGGGCACAGCCCTTTCCGGGGCGGGCAGGGGCCGGGCCGGGCCGGGCTGCTGGCGCCGCTGCAGCCCCTTGGGCTTTAGGGTCTATTTTGGGGACTCTTAAGGGAAATGTGGGCGTGGGCTTTGCCGGGCCCCCGCGGCGCCCCCGCGGAGCTGGTGCCTCCTCCTCCTGCGCGGCCGGATGCGAGTGGTGCCGCTTAACAACCGAGCAACGGCGGACCCGGGGCTGCCGCTGGGCTCGGCGCACCCTCCCCAGTGCTCTCTGCCCCGGTTCCTCCCCAGCAAGGTGCGGCTGAGCTCCGCTCTTACGGGGAGGGTTTAACCGAGGGCGAGTACCCAGCCCACAACCTGCCTGACCTGGGCAGTTCTAAGGAACTTTGCCCTCCCGTGGTCTACCCATTGGCCTTCCCCTTGCTCCTCAGTGCAGGCTCTCCCTTGGAGGGCGCTTGGCCTTCCCTGCACCTCTCCTTCCACGTCGGCAAGGTGAGGTTTAGGGCACGCTTGGGGGTACCACTGGGCGCCCCCTGGAACAGCCCCCGCTGCCTCCAGCCCCCTGTCTAAAGGCCTGACGGAAAGGGCAGAGCGAGGGATGGCAGCAGGACGTGGGACAGCTCAGCTGCTTGGGTGGCTGTTGCCTCTTCCTCTCCCCAGAGCACGGAATCATAGAAGGCACTGGGTTGGAAAGGACCTCTGGAGGTCATCCAGCCCACCCCCCTGCAGTCAGCATCCCCAACTGGACCAGGTTGCTCAGGGCCCCATCAAGCCTGACTTCAAATGCAATATGGGGATGGCAGCCGCCAGCAGGAGCCCAGGGAAAGGTGCTGTGTCCCAGTCCCACAGCAAGCACAGCAGCAGGATCAGAAAACTGAGCTGCACCTCCCTGTCCTGCCCAGAGCTCTGCTCCTCTCCTGCCAGAACACCAAAAATCCCAGCGTGGAGGGGGTTGGAAGGGACCTCGGGGAATCATCCACTCCAACCCTCCTGCTGGAGCAGGATCACCTGGGGTAAACCCAAGAGGGAAGCAGAAAAGCACTTCCACAGCCCCTGCCTCAGCACTGTTAGTTTTGTCCCCATGCCAGGACAAACCAAAGGGCCCAAGCCACCAAGCACAGGACCACAGAACTGCCAGGGTTGGAAGGGACCTCATGGATCAGCCTGTTCCGACCCCCCTGCCATGGCCAGGGACACCTCATGCTACAGCAGGTTGCTCAGAGCCAAGCAGGGAGCACTTGGTGCAAGCCCCTGGCCTGGCTGAAGCTGCAGCCTGGGTATTGGGCAGAGGATAGGAGCAGTGCAGGAGGACTTGGGTTGAGGCAGGGGAAGGTCACAGCTGGGGCAGAGCACACACGTTCCCAGCACCACCCTGGTGCTTCCTGGGGTGGGAATGGGCTCTGCTCCAGCAGTGCTGCCTCACTTCTGGCGTCAGAATTGCCAGGAAAGGCTGGGCACTGCTGTGGAGAGCAGCACAGCCCCAGCAGCAGTTATCTGAGCAGAGCAATTATCTGAGCAGGGCGATTAACCTGAGAGCAGGCAGCAAAGAGCAGAGCTGCAAAACAAGTCCCTGGGCTCTCTATCTGCCCACAGCTCCCTGAAGGGAGGCTGCAGTGAGGTGGGGCTTGGTCTCTTCCCCCCTAGCATCAAGTGAGAGGATGAGAGGAAATGGCCTGAAATTGTGCCAGGGGAGGGTTAGGTGGGAGATGAGGATGAGGAAACATTTGTTTGCTGCAGGAGCGGTCAGGGATTGGCACAGGCTGCCCAGGGCCTGATGGTTAGGCCACACCTTGAGTGCTGTGTCCAGTTCTGAGTCCTTCAGTTTAGGGAGGACACTGAGACACTTGAAGGTATCCAGAGAAGGGCAACGAGGCTGGGGAGAGGCCTTGAGCACAGCCCTGGGAGGAGAGGCTGAGGGAGCTGGGGTTGCTTAGCCTGGGGAAGAGGAGGCTCAGAGGAGACCTCCTTGCTCTCTCCAACTCCCTGCAGGGAGGTTGGAGCCAGGTGGGGGTTGGTCTCTTCTCCCAGGCAAGCAGCACCAGAACAAGAGGACACAGTCTCAAGCTGTGCCAGGGGAAGTTTAGGCTGGAGGTGAGGAGAAAGTTCTTCCCAGAGAGAGTTGTTAGCCCTTGGGCTGTGCTGCCCAGGGAGGTGGTGGAGTCCCCATCCCTGGAGGTGTTCAAGAAATGTGTGGCCATGGCACTTGGGGCCATGGTTTAGTGGCCGTGGTGGGTTGAGAGTTGGACTCAATGATCTTAGAAGTCTCTTCCACCAAAAACAATTCTGTGATTAGCATCACAGAATCGTTAGGGTTGGAAGGGACCTCAAGGCTCAGCCAGGTCCAAGCCCCTGCCATGGGCAGGGACCCCTCACCCCACAGCAGGTTGCTCACAGCCACATCCAGCCTGGCTGCAAACACCTCCAGGCATGAGGCTTCCACCACCTCCCTGGGCAACCTGTGCCAGGCTCTCACCACCCTCCTGGGGAAGAACTTCTTCCTCACATCCAATCTGAATCTCCCCATTTCTAGTTTTGTTCCATCCCCCCCAGTCCTATCCCTCCCTGACACCCTCCAAAGTCCCTCCCCAGCTTTCTTGTAGCCCCCTTCAGATAGTGGAAGGCCACAATGAGGTCACCTCGGAGCCTTCTCTTCTCCAGACTGAACAGCCCCAACTCCCTCAGTCTGTCCTCACAGGAGAGGAGCTCCAGCCCTCTGCTCATCCTCCTGGCCCTGCTCTGGACACCTTCCATGAGAAGGTTTGATGAGTAAAGATGAAAATAAAGCCAACCCCAACCCCCAGGCAGGACCCCAGCACTGCTGCTTTGCTGATCCTTTTACTTACAGACCTGTTGGCTAATCAGTCCTGGCACTGTCCCCCTCCTTGCTGCACAGCAGTGAAGGGACCTCAGTGAACAAAACAAAGCCCAAGGAGGTTAAGGAACTGCCAGGGAACCTTGCAGGGCTGTGCAAAGGAGGTAGGAAATGATTTTCCTGCTGGAAAGAAACGTTCAGTGACCTTCAGGAGAGGCTGCCCAGGGAGCTGGTGGGTCCCCCAGCCTTGGAGGGGTTGAAGAAACCTGTGGCCATGGCACTTGGGGGCCATGGTTTAGTGGCCATGGAGGTGTTGGGCTGGTGGTTGGACTCAGTGACCTTAGAGGTCTTTTCCAGGCAGAACAATTCTATGATTCTGGGGTTTTAAAGCCTCACTTAGAGAGTTGCAGGAGTAGTTTATTCATATTAAAACAAGCAAACAAGTAGGCATTGGGCCACGATGGAGCTGGATTTGAGTGTGTTTGACCTTCCTGCTTCTTCAGCATGAACTCCTGGCCTGTGGAGTCAGCCACTTGACCTCAGGTTGCCTTACTGCCCTTAGAACTTCCCTGCTGACATCAGGGCTTAGTGTGGCAACTCTCCCTGCCCTCCAACAGCTTCCTGCTGCTGAGGATGCTTCAGCCCCTCATCATTTCCCCTGCAGGAGGGAAAGGAGCAGTTAATGGGGGTCAGCTGCTGCATGCTGCATCCCCTCACCTTCGAGAGGAGCGAACGTCGCAGCTTCTGGTTTGGGACACCTTGGCCCCAGCCACGGTGACCAGAAGGGTCCTCTGGGTGCTCCCCAGGCAGGTCCTTACCTTGGGTTCCTTACACAGGTGGGAGTGGAAGGGCACCTGGCAGGTGGGGCAGATGTGGCAGCCGGGGCTGAGGGGGGAGACGAGGTGGCCTGGGGTCCCCTCCCTGGCCAGGGGGCACAGGAGGCTGCCGGCTGTGTCGCTGTGGACTTGGGAGAGGTGCGCCTGGTCGGCGCAGGGGGAGCAGATGGGGCGCGCCGGGCTGCGGGAGAGAGCCGAGGGTGAGGCCCGATGGGCCCGAGGCGGGAAGTGCTGCCCCAGCACCCAGAGAGCTCCTCCGGTGAGCAGCCCCAGAGGTCTTCACTTCTTAACCTCAAACAAGCAGCCACCGATGAGCACAGAACCGGAAGAGCTGCTCCAGGCGTGGGTCCCCACACCAGGCCAAGGGCGGCAGAGGAGCACAGGCCGACTGACAGACACCCAAGGAAGCCACACAAGTGTTGTCCAGATAAACCTCCCCCCGGGGTCCCCTCCCTTTGCCTGCACCATGCTTTGCTCCTGGCACCAAGCCATGAGCATGAAGAACCAAGGCTCCCCCACCCCCACCCCTGGTTTGAGGGGTTGACTCAGGGTTGGGGGCGCTCAGCACACACCAGGGTTGCTCAGACTCACCCCTGGTCCTGCTGCTGGGGCCCCTCTGGCTGCTCCCTGGGTGCCACAGGGTTGCTGTCAGCCTGGCCGAAGTGGGCACGGAGCCACCTCTCACAGATGGGGCAGATGTGGTGGCTGCTGAGGAGAAGCACTGTTGAGGGCATGCACTGAGTCTCCCTAGGGAGTTCAGCACCTCCAGCTTCCCTGGTACTGAGGAACCATCCAGAGCAGGATGAAACCCTGGAATTAGGTGCCACAACCCTCCCTTGCTTTGCTAAAATGCATGAGATCTTCCCAGGTTTCTCCCTGAGTGCACCTTGAGTGCTGTGCCCAGTGCTGGGCCCCTCAGTTTAAGAAGGACATTGAGAGACTTGAAGGGGTCCAGAGAAGGGCAACAGAGCTGGGGAGGGGTCTGGAGCACAGCCCTGGGAGGAGAGGCTGAGGGAGCTGGGGTTGCTTAGCCTGGAGAAGAGGAGGCTCAGAGGAGACCTTCTTGCTCTCTCCAACTCCCTGAAGGGAGGCTGTAGCCAGGTGGGGGTTGGTCTCTTCTCCCAGGCAAGCAGCACCAGAACAAGAGGACACAGTCTCAAGCTGTGCCAGGGGAGGTTTAGGCTGGAGGTGAGGAGAAAGTTCTTCCCAGAGAGAGTAATTGGCCCTTGGGATGTGCTGCCCAGGGAGGTGGTGGAGTCCCCATCCCTGGAGGTGTTCAAGAGGGGATTGGATGTGGCACTTGGAGCCATGGGTTAGTTAGTCAGGAGGTGCTGGATGCCAGGTTGGACTTGATGACCTCTGAGGTCTTTTCCAGCCTTGGTGACTCTGTGATTCTGAACCACCACAAAACCCAGATCCTCCTCACAGCCTGACCCCACCCCTGGTGCCCAGCCTCACCTCATTAAACCCAACAAAGCTTCAGCTTGGAGCTGCCCCCAGAGCAGAGCAGAGCAGGAGTGGGGAGGGGCAGCTGCAGGTGTTGCAGGGCACAGCACCCCACAGGGACAGGAAGAGGAGAAGAATGTGCTGAATGCCTTTTGAGAGCACTGAGTGAACAGAGCACCCCAAAACTGCTCAGAGCTCCTTTGGTTTGGGGGAAGGGGGGGGAAGCAGAGATGAGTGTTCTAAAAGTGATGAACTGCTGCAAAACTCAGCACACAATAAAGGCAGGAAAAGAGTAGGAGTGACCCAGGGGGAGTGGAATTATGTTCAGCTCTGCTCTGCAGTGAGTTTTGTTCAAGCCCACCCTGGCAGCTCTATCTTTAAGTGGGAGACAGACCTGCTGCTGGCCATGGGTTGGTTTACTTCCTCTTGTTCTGGAGGAGCTTCTCCTGTGTCCTCATCCCTCTCCACGTCTGCAGCTTGGGCAGGAATGCTGAATGCAGAGGGAGAGGAGTTGGGGTTGGTCAGCCTGGAGAAGAGAAGGCTCCAGGGAGACCTTAGAACAGCCTTCCAGGGGGGAAGGGGAGAAAGAGAGAGGAGGGAGGAAGGGGGGGGGGGAGAGAAAGGGAGAGGAGGGAGGAAGGGGTAGGGGAGGGGAAGGGAAGGGAAGGGAAGGGAAGGGAAGGGAAGGGAAGGGAAGGGAAGGGAAGGGAAGGGAAGGGAAGGGAAGGGAAGGGAAGGGAAGGGAAGGGAAGGGAAGGGAGGGGAAGGGAAGGGAAAGAGGAAGAGAAGAGAAAGAAGAGAAGAGAAGAGAAAAAGAGAAGAGAAGAGAAGAGAAGAGAAGAGAAGAGAAGAGGAAGAGAAGAGAAGAGAAGAGAAGGGAAGGGAAGAGAGAGAAGAGAAGAGAAGAGAAGGGGAAGAGAAGAGAAGGGAAGAGAAGAGAAGAGAAGGGAAGAGAAGAGAAGAGAAGAGAAGAGAAGAAGAAAGAAAACAGAAGGGGGGAGAAAGATAAAAACACCAAGGGGGAAAGAATGGGAAAGGAAGGAGTGAAAGAAAGAAAAATAAGAAGGGGGAAAAGAAGAGACTTTAGAGCAACCTTCCAGTGCTTAAAGTGGGTGAGAGGAAAGCTGGGGACAGACATTTAGCAGGGTCTGTTGTGACAGGACAAGGGGTGATGGATTTAAACTAATGGAGGGACATTTAGACTGGATAGAAGACAGAAGGTTTTAATGCTGCCCCAGGCTGCCCAGAGAGCTGGGAGCTGCCCCATCCCTGGCACCACCCCAGGCCAGGCTGTTTGGGGCTCTGAGCAACCTGCTCTAGTTGCAGATGTCCCTGCTGAGTGCAGGGGGGTTGGACTGGATGAACTTTCAAGTTCCCTTCCCACCCAAACCTTTCTGTGAGTCTAAAGCCAGCCTGGAGCCCCCCAGAGGCCTGGCTTCCCCTGCAAGACTACTGCCCTCAGAACTTCTTCCTAAACCAGCAAAGACTTTCCACTGCTAAACCCAGACTAAACCCAAAGCCATTCCAAGTGCAAGCCCTGCTCTATCCAGCTACAGATACTCTCTCCCCTGCAAGTGTTCCTTTCTCCCTGGTTTGCTTTACATGGACCCATGCAAGAGGAACAGGACCCCCCCTCCCTGGAGGTGTTCAAGGCCAGTTTGGATGAGGCCTTGGGCAGCCTGGGCTGGGGGGAGGTGTCCTGCCCATGGCAGGGGGGTGGGAACTGGGTGAGCTTTCAGGTCCCAAAGCATTCCATGAACCTCTAAGTGCCTGCTCAGCTGCAGTACCTTGTGGCTGCGAGGCTCCAGCTCTCCTTGTCACCAATGCTGGGGACTGAGTAGATGAGTGGTGAGCCAGGCAGGGCAACCACAAACTGCACACAGCTGAGACAGCGCTGGCTCCCGGGAGGCAGGCCAGCGTGCAGCTCCTGCTTAGCCATGGGGGACACGTGGCAACTGGTGGTGTAGCTGTGGATGAGAAAGATGAGGAGGATCCCTCCTGCCCTGCACTGAGAGCAGCTGGGGGACACCAAACCATCCCAGGAAGCAGCCAGCACCACCTCAGTGGCCGCCAGCGCAGAGGTGTTGGGGTTTTAGAGGCCAAAGCTGCAGGAGGCTGTGCCACAGGGCTGCGGCAGGAGGCTGTGCCACAGGGCTGCGGCAGGAGGCTGTGCCACAGGGCTGCTGCAGGAGGCTGTGCCACAGGGCTGCGGCAGGAGGCTGTGCCACAGGGCTGCGGCAGGCACGGCAAGGATTCGGCACTGAGGGCACCCTCAGCAGGTCTGCTGATGGCACCAAGCTGTGTGGTGCAGCAGACAGCTGGAGGGAAGGGATCCAGCCAGAGGGACCTGGACAGGCTGCAGAGGTGGGCACAAGCCAACCTCAGGAGCTTCAACAAGACCAAGGGCAGGGTCCTGCAGCTGGGTGGAGGCAACCCCAGGCACAAATCCAGGCTGGGCAGGGACTGGCTGGAGAGCAGCCCTGAGGAGAGGGACTTGGGGGTGCTGGGGGAGGAGAAGCTCCCCAGGAGCTCTCAGGGTGCACTTGCAGCCCGGAAAGCCAAGCAGAGCCTGGGCTGCAGCAGGTGCAGAAGTGTGGCCAGCAGGGCCAGGGAGGGGATTCTCCCCCTCTGCTCAGCCCTGCTGAGACCCCACCTGCAGTACTGCCTCCAGGTCTGGAGCCCCTATGACAAGAGGGATCTGGAGGGGCTGGAAGGTGTCCAGAGCAGGGCCAGGAGGATGAGCAGAGGGCTGGAGCACCTCTCCTATGAGGACAGACTGAAGGAGTTGGGGCTGTTCAGTCTGGAGAAGAGAAGGCTCCAAGGTGACCTCATTGTGGCCTTCCAGGATCTGAAGGGGGCTACAAGAAGTCTGGGGAGGGACTGCTCAGGAGGTCAGGCAGTGATAGGACTAGGGGGAATGGACTGAAGCTGGAGGTGGGGAGATTCAGGCTGGAGGGGAGGAGGAAGTTCTTCCCCATGAGGGTGGTGAAGCCCTGGAATGGGTTGTGCAGGGAGGTGGTTGAGGCCCCGTCCTGGAGGTGTTTAAGCCCAGGCTGGATGAGGCTCTGGCCAGGCTGATCTAGTGTGGGGTGTCCCTGCCCATGGCAGGGGGGTTGGAACTGGCTGATCCTTGTGGTCCCTTCCAACCCTGACTGATACTATGATACTATGATTTGTGGCTAGAACAAAACACCAGTGGGTAGAGCCAAGGAGCTTTGGGGGGCAGGAAACCCACCTCAAATAGGCCTGCCAGGGCATGAGCTGCTCCTCAGCAGCCACCACTGCTGGGTGCATCGGTGGATCCCTTCCGTTCACCTCCTGCATGTCTAAAGGCATGTTGTGAGAGCTGGGGAGACAGAAAGGGGGAAAGCCAGGGAGCAAAGATGGAAAACCAGTATTCATTGTGCAGGGATCCAGTGGGGGGGATGGCTGGCAGGGGCTGAAAGGGAGCACTCAGCTCTCCTTCAGGACTGCCACGCTTCAGGCTCACTTACTGAGCTTCAGTGCCTTTCTTTCTCAGGATCCTCCAAGCTAGAAGCCCAAGGGCTATTAGGAGAACTAAGAAACAGACAAGTTAGAAAACAGACAAAGCAACCCTGGTCTCTCCCTGGAGGTGTTCAAGGCCAGGCTGGATGAGACCTTGAGCAGCCTGGGCTGGTGGGAGGTGTCCCTGCCCATGGCAGGGGGTTGGCAGTGGATGAGCTTTGAGGTCCCTCCCAACCCATTCTATGATTTTCAGTTTCAAACTACTTACCAATGCCACATGGGATGATGATAGCTGCTGGAGAAGAAAATAAACTGATGTTAAAACCATGAAGCCAACACTGCTGGGGAGTAAACAGAGAAGTTCCTTAAGCTTTGTCCACAGAGCAGTCTTGGCCAAACCCTGGTGACCATAACACTGCTGAGAAGACAAAATGCTGTAAGCCAGGCTGCCACTAACTACTGCCCACATCATCAGGCTCTTCCTGAGTCCCTCACCCTGCCTCCCTCCAGTGAAGGAGCTGAGGTCTGTGGATGCATCTTCCTGAGTCCCTCACCCTTCTCTCTCCACTGATGGAGCTGAGGTCTGTAGATGCATCTTCCTGAGTCCCTCACCCTGCCTCCCTCCAGTGAAGGAGCTGAGGTCTGTGGATGCATCTTCCTGAGTCCCTCACCCTGCCTCTCTCCAGTGAAGGAGCTGAGGTCTGTGGATGCATCTTCCTGAGTCCCTCACCCTGCCTCTCTCCATTGATGCAGCTGAGGTCTGTAGATGCATCTTCCTGAGTCCCTCACCCTGCCTCTCTCCATTGATGCAGCTGAGGTCTGTAGATGCATCTTCCTGAGTCCCTCACCCTTCTCTCTCCACTGATGCAGCTGAGGTCTGTGGATGCATCTTCCTGAGTCCCTCACCCTTCTCTCTCCACTGATGCAGCTGAGGTCTGTGGATGCATCTTCCTGAGTCCCTCACCCTGCCTCTCTCCACTGAAGGAGCTGAGGTGCATGGATTCATCTAATTCCACCCTCAGCAATGTCCAACTGCAGCTAAGATGACATCATGGCCTCTGCTGGGGTGCTTGGCTGCACAGAAGGAGATTCAAGCATCAAAATCCCACCCTGTGTCATGTCAGCTAAGGAGTGCCCCAGCTGGGAGCAGAGGGGAAAGGGCATTAGAGCAGGAAAAAAGCCTCTGAGATCCCCTTGGAAACTGGGAGATGGACCCAGAGAAGTGAATGAAGGTGGCACAGAGAGAGCAGAAAACCAAAGGCAGGTGAGCTCATGGGGGCCCAACACAGGGACAGTTAGGGACAATTAAGCCTCTCCTGGCTCCTTACCTAGCCAGGAAGGAGTCCCTGCTCTCTTCTCCTGCGAGGCTGCTGTGAAGAGAGAACAAAGAAAGGAAAACCACTGCAAATGTTATGCATTCTCCATGGCTCCATGACCTTGAGGAGAGCCCAGTGAGGAGCACATGCAGCATGGGCAGGGGGCTCATGGAAGAGTCACACAGGGACCTCTTGGCCACCACAAGCCTCGTGGGTAGAAAGGAGCTGCTGTCCCACTTGGCTGTGCTGCCCAGGTGTGGCTGGCCATTAAATACAAACCCACTGGGACCAGAGAACCATGGAATGGGCTGGGCTGGAAAAGACCTTTAGGGTCCTCGAGTCCAACCGTTCTTTAACTCTACCAAGCCTGGTGCTAAGCCATGGCCCTCAGCACCACATCTCTGTGTCTTCTAAACACCTCCAGGGCTGGTGACTTCACCTCCTCCCTGGGCAGCCTGCCCCAGTCTTTGAGAACCCTTTCAAGTCAAGAAGTTTCTCCCAAAGTCCAAACTAAACCTCCCCTGATGCAGCTTGAGGTCATTTCCTCTCCTCCTCTGACTTGTGAGAAGAGACCAACCCCAACCTGGCTCCAACCTCCTTTCAGGGGGCTGTAGAGAGCCAGAAGGTTTTCCCTCAGCATCTTCTCCAGAAAGGTTTAGCTTAGGCAGTCACTGACACACTTCCCACTGGTTCTTACCACACTGACTGCTCCTCTTGAAGGGAGCAGTGTCAGACTGTGCACAGCCGTGCTCAGGGGCTCCTGCAGCAGAGCCTGGCACCTTGCAAAGCGCAGCCCTGCTCGCCGTCGCTGCTGGGAGAAGAGCTGCACCCCTGGAAGCTGCTCCCTGCCTGCCCAGCCTGGGCTCCCTCCCTTTCTGGGAGCAGGATTTAGGAGTAAATCCTGGGGGATGCTGATTGACAGCCCCCTAAACATGAGCCAGCAGTGTGCCCAGGTGGCCAGGAGGGCCAATGGCATCCTGGCCTGCAGCAGGAACAGTGTGGCCAGCAGGAGCAGGGAGGTCATTCTGCCCTGTGCTCAGCACTGCTTAGGCCACACCTGGAGTCCTGTGTCCAGTTCTGGGAGCCCTCAGTTTAGGAAGGACATTGAGAGACTTGAAAGGTGTCCAGAGAAGGGCAAGGAGGCTGGGGAGGGGTCTGGAGCACAGCCCTGGGAGGAGAGGCTGAGGGAGCTGGGGTTGCTTAGCCTGCAGAAGAGGAGGCTCAGGGGAGACCTTCTTGCTCTCTCCAACTCCCTGCAGGGAGGTTGTAGCCAGGTGGGGGTTGGTCTCTTCTCCCAGGCAAGCAGCAGCAGAACAAGAGGACACAGTCTCAAGCTGTGCCAGGGGAAGCTTAGGCTGGAGGTGAGGAGAAAGTTCTTCCCAGAGAGAGTTGTTAGCCATTGGGATGTGCTGCCCAGGGAGGTGGTGGAGTCCCCATCCCTGGAGGTGCTCAAGAGGGGACTGGACGTGGCACTTGGTGCCATGGCCTAGTCATGAGGTCTGTGGTGCCAGGTTGGACTCGATGATTTTTGAGGTCTCTTCCAGCCTTAGTGATACTGTGATACTGAGTACAAGGAAGCACAGCAAGAAAGACTGCTGGAGAGCAGGATAGGGCCCCCAGCACTGCTCACCTCTGCATTCAGGAGGAGACCCACTCCAGGAGCCATCAGTCCCATTCTCCATCACACAACGAAGAGTTCCATGTCCCACGAGCTGGAGCCCAGGCTCACAGGTGTACATCACCACCACATTGTGGGTGAACTCCCCCAAGCTGCTGCCATTGTGGTGCCCATTGGGAATAATTGGAGGTGGAGGGCAAGAAATGGCTGGGGGAGAAAAAGAATTCATGAGGTGAGCCCTGGGATGCTCCTCTCAAGAGGGGAAGATCCAAGGGCTGCTCACGTTGCACCAGTGGCAGGAGCAGGGGCTGGATGGGGAGCATTTGCCACCCTCTGGCACACCATGACTTGTTTGGAACACAAGCCCTGGGAGGAGAGGCTGAGGGAGCTGGGGTTGCTTAGCCCAGAGAAGAGGAGGCTCAGGGGAGACCTCATTGCTCTCTGCAACTCCCTGAAGGGAGGTTGGAGCCAGCTGGGGGTTGGTCTCTTCTCCCAGGCAGTCAGCACCAGAACAAGAGGACACAGTCTCAAGCTGTGCCAGGGGAGGTTCAGACTGGAGGTTAGGAAGAAGTTCTTCCCAGCAAGAGAGATTGGCCATGGGTTGTGCTGCCCAGGGAGGTGGTGGAGTCCCCATCACTGGGGGTGTTTAGGAGGAGACAGGATGGGCTGCTTGGTTGCATGTTTGAGTTGGTTAGATGGTGTTGGGTGATAGGTTGGACTCGATGATCTTGAAGGTCTCTTCCAATCTGGTTTATCCTATCCTATCCTATCCTATCCTATCCTATCCTATCCTATCCTATCCTATCCTATCCTATCCTATCCTATCCTATTCCATTCCATTCCATTCTAATTCCATTCCTATTCCATTCTATTCTATTCCTATTCCATTCTATTCTATTCCTATTCCATTCCTATTCCTATTCCATTCCTATTCCTATTCCATTTCCATTTCCATTCCCATTCCTATTCCATTTCCATTCCCATTCCATTTCCATTCCTATTCAATTTCCATTCCTATTCCATTCATATTCCATTCTATTCCTATTCCTATTCCATTTCCATTTCCATTCCCATTCCTATTCCATTTCCATTCCTATTCCTATTCCATTCCCATTCCATTCCATCCTGCATGCCCAGGGGCAGGACACTGCCACACCAGGACCACTGGCTGCTCATCTGTGTCAGTCCCTCAGTGATGCTGCTGGGCACTCCCTGCTTCCAGCACAGCAGCATCTCCTTCCCAGGGATCCCCAGCTGCCCTTAGTGCAATCACAGAATCATAGAACCAATAAGGTTGGAAAAGACCTCAGAGATCATCAAGCCCAACCTAACACCTCATGACCTAATCACCCCACCACCCAAGGCTTGGAAGATTTGGTGCTGCCAGGCAAGTGCTGGACACCTTCACTTACCCCAACACGTTGGAATTTCACTCCAGGCAACTTCATCTCCCCTTAGGGAGCACCAGACTTCAGGTGAAACTCCCTTTAATGTGTACCTGCAGGGGTGAAAGCACATCAACAGATCAGCTGCCCCCTCCCTGGAGGTGCTCAAAGCCAGGCTGGATGAGGCCTTGAGCAACCTGGGCTAGTGGGAGGTGTCCCTGCCCATGGCAGGGGGGTTGGCACCGGATGGTCTCTAAGGTCTCTTCCAACCCAACCCATTCTATGATTTGTTGTTGTCACCACCCAAGACCACATCACCCCACAGAGGTGCTGAGGACTTGACAGGCAAAGTCCTTTGTCCCATCTCACACTCCACTGACCCTGGCCAGGAGACTGGGAGGCAGTGGGCAGCTGGCTTCACACTCACCCAGGGTCACAAACCACCACTGCCTCTGCATAGAGCAGCTGATCCGGTGCAATGACTCTGCCATGCTGTGGATTTGCTGGAACACCACAAGACTTCCCTGGAAAAGATCATAGATGGTCCTTAGGAGGCTGCAAGGGTGGGGAAAAGCTCAGAGATGTACTTTCCATGGGAGGATGGTGAGGCCACACTGGCATGGAGATGCCACACCGGCACGGAGATGCCATACCGGCACGGAGACCTGCCAAGGGCTTGCAGTAATAGGACAAGGGGCAATGGCTTTGACCTAGAAGAGAGGAGATTGAGACTGGAGATGAGGAAGAAATTCTTTCCAGGGAGGGTGGGGAGACACTGGAACAGGTTGCCCAGGGAGGATGTGGATGCTCCCTCCCTGGAAGTGTTCAAGGCCAGGCTGAGCAACCCGGTCCAAAGGAAGGTGTCCCTGCCTGTGGCAGGGGGGTTGGAACTGGCTGATCTTCAAGGACCCTTCCAACCCAAACCATTCAAAGGATCCTAAATTCATTGAGCCCAACCATTAGCCAACACTGCCAAGACTGCTGCTACATCACCTTTGCAGGGTGAGCATTCAGGTGTGGAGAATCACAGAACGCTAGAGGCTGGAGGAGGCCTTGAGCAACCTGGGCTGGGGGGGGAGGGGGAGGGAGGTGTGCCTGCCCATGGCAGGGGGGGTTGGATGATCTTTAAGGTTCTTTCCAACCCAAAGCAGCCCATGCAGCACCATGGAGGCACTCACTGGAACACAGCTCAGGAACTTGTGACCAGGTCAAATTGTCCAGGCAAGTGCTGGTGGCGAGCTGGGCTGTGGAGTTCTCGTAGCCTGGCCGACAAACGTAGCTCACTGTGGTGTCCACGGGGTGAAAGTTCTTCAGCTCATCTTCTTCTCTGATTCTGGCAAAGGACACCCGGGGGGGGCTGGGGCAGCTGCCTGCAGAGACAAGCAGAGCGTGTGGTGAGCCAGGGCAGGGGCTGGGTCCTGCACCGGCAGCACAACCGCCTCGTGCAACGCGACAGGCGTGGGGAAGGGGGGCTGGGAGCTGCCCAGCAGAGATGGACCGAGGGGTGCTGGGCACCAGCCGCCAGCAGGCTTGGCCTGCGGCAGCGATGGTGTGGCCAGGGAAGTGATGGTGCCCCTGGACTGGGCACCTTGAGTCCTGGGATCAGTTTGGGGCCCCTCACTCCAAGGAGGACATTGGGGGGCTGGAGCAGGACCAGAGAAGGGCAACCAAGCTGGGGAAGGGGCTGGAGAACAGGGCTGGGGAGGAGCAGCTGAGGGAACTGAGGTTGCTGGAGAGAAAGAGGCTGAGGGGAAACCTTGTGGCTCTCTACACCACCCTGAAGGGAGGCTGCAGTGAGGTGGGGATTGGTCTCCTCCCCCAAGTGACAGGATGAGAGGAAATGGCCTCAAATTGCACTAGGGGAGGTTTTGGTTGGAGATTAGGAACAATTTTTTCACTGCAAGAGAGGTCAGAGATTAGAACAGGCTGCCCAGGGAGGTGGTGGAGTCTGGAAGTGTCCAAAACCCCTGTGGCCATGGCACTTGGGGACAGGGTTTAGTGGCCATGGTGGCATGGAGTTGCAGGTTGGACTGGATGACCTCAAAGGGCTTTTCCAACCAAAACAACTCCATGAGTCTATTTTTTAATCAACCTATTGGGCTCCAAGAGACTGAGCAGAGTCATGCAAAAGGAGCAGGAAGAGACACTGTGACCAGCAGCTCCATCACGAGCCACAGTTGGGTGAGGAAACCCTTGGGGCAGGGATTGCTAAAGCAGCAAAGGCTTTCACAAGCCAAGGGCGTCACTAAGCAACTGCTGGGGGGACAGCGAGGGACTGACGGTCACAGAAGGCAGCGAGGCTGGACCACTGGGAGTTTGGCAGGCACTGGATGGTGTCTGAGAGCGAGGGGCGCTTCAGGTAGCCCTTCCTGCAGCTGTAGGTCACCCTGGAGCCCACGCTGAAGGTTTCCTGCTGCTTAGCGCCTTCCGGAGGCTCTGCTTGGCTTATGTTCGGCAATCGCCCACAGTCACCTGCAGGAGAGGCAAGTGGCATTCCCTGGGGCTCCTGCTGGGCAGGGCACAGCACAGCCCCCCAGGCCGTGCACACAGCAAAGCAGAGCATCCATGGAGCACACAGAGGACACCCCCAGGGAGCACACAGCCCCCAGGCCGTGCACACAGCAAAGCAGAGCATCCATGGAGCACACAGAGGACACCCCCAGGGAGCACACAGCCCCCACATGGAGCACACAGCCCCCAGGCCATGCACACAGCAAAGCAGAGCATCCATGGAGCACACAGAGGACACCCCCAGGAGCACACAGCCCCCAGGCCGTGCACACAGCAAAGCAGAGCACCCATGGAGCACACAGAGGACACCCCCAGGGAGCACACAGCCCCCAGGCCATGCACACAGCAAAGCAGAGCATCCATGGAGCACACAGAGGACACCCCCAGGGAGCACACAGCCCCCACATGGAGCACACAGCCCCCAGGCCATGCACACAGCAAAGCAGAGCATCCATGGAGCACACAGAGGACACCCCCAGGGAGCACACAGCCCCCAGGCCGTGCACACAGCAAAGCAGAGCACCCATGGAGCACACAGAGGACACCCCCAGGGAGCACACAGCCCCCAGGCTGTGCACACAGCAAAGCAGAGCACCCATGGAGCACACAGAGGACACCCCCAGGGAGCACACAGCCCCCAGGATGTGCACACAGCAAAGCAGAGCACCCATGGAGCACACAGAGGACACCCCCAGGGAGCACACAGCCCCCAGGATGTGCACACAGCAAAGCAGAGCACCCATGGAGCACACAGAGGACACCCCCAGGGAGCACACAGCCCCCAGACCATGCACACAGCAAAGCACAGCCTATGTGGAGCATGCAGAGGACACCCCCAGGGAGCACACAGCCCCCAGGACACTCACACAGAGCACACCCCCCAGCAGCGAACACACGGAGCACACCCCCACGGAGCACAGCCATCTACAACGGAGCACGTGGACCCACACGGAGCGCACCCGAATGGAGCACACGGAGAGTATGCAGAGCACAGGTGGAGCGCAGAGAGGGCACACAGAGCACATACATGTACGGAATATAAACACAGCTACCTGCCCGGAGCACACGAGCCCCCGTGGAGCACACCCCCCCCCAGCATGCACCCAACACGGCAGAGCACAAGTGGAGCACAGCCATGCACACGGCGCACACCCCCGGGGGGACAGGAAACTCCCCTCCCTCCCCCTCCCCCCCAGCCCTGCTGCCCGGCGCTCACCCCGCGCCTCAGGGAGCAGCAGCGGCAGCAGCGCGGCCAGGAGCAAGCGGCGGTGCCCGGAGCCCATCGCTGCTGCCCATCGGGTGCGGTGCGGGAACCGGAGCACCGGGCAGTCCAGCAGGAGCCGGAGCGGAGCACCACCGGAGCACCGGGCAGTCCAGCAGGAGCCGGAGCGGAGCACCACCGGAGCACCGGGCAGTCCAGCAGGAGCCGGAGCGGAGCACCACCGGAGCACCGGGCAGTCCAGCAGGAGCCGGAGCGGAGCACCACCGGAGCACCGGGCAGTCCAGCAGGAGCCGGAGCGGAGCACCACCGGAGCACCGGGCAGTCCAGCAGGAGCCGGAGCGGAGCACGAAGCGGAGCACCGGGCAGTCCAGCAGGAGCCGGAGCGGAGCACCACCGGAGCACCGGGCAGTCCAGCAGGAGCCGGAGCGGAGCACCACCGGAGCACCGGGCAGTCCAGCAGGAGCCGGAGCGGAGCACCACCGGAGCACCGGGCAGTCCAGCAGGAGCCGGAGCGGAGCACGAAGCGGAGCACCGGGCAGTCCAGCAGGAGCCGGAGCGGAGCACCACCGAGCACCGGGCAGTCCAGCAGGAGCCGGAGCGGAGCACCACCGGAGCACCGGGCAGTCCAGCAGGAGCCGGAGCGGAGCACCACCGGAGCACCGGGCAGTCCAGCAGGAGCCGGAGCGGAGCACCACCGGAGCACCGGGCAGTCCAGCAGGAGCCGGAGCGGAGCACGAAGCGGAGCACGGGCAGTCCAGCAGGAGCCGGAGCGGAGCACGAACCGGAGCACCGGGCAGTCCAGCAGGAGCCGGAGCGGAGCACGAAGCGGAGCACCGGGCAGTCCAGCAGGAGCCGGAGCGGAGCACGAAGCGGAGCACCGGGCAGTCCAGCACCGAGCAGCCGAGCAGGAACCGGACTAGGAACCGGACAGCGGAGCACCAGGCAACCCAGCACCGGTAAACCGAGCACTGGGCAGCGGAACAGGAACCGGTCTAGAAACCGGGCAGCCGAGCAGGAACCCCAGGAGGAGCCGGACTAGGAACCGGTCAGCGGAGAACCGGGCAGCCCAGCACCGGCCACAGCAGTCCAGCACCGGCCACAGCAGTCCCGAGCACCGGGCAGCCCCAGCACCGGCCACAGCAGTCCCGAGCACCGGGCAGCCCCGCACCGGCCACAGCAGTCCCGAGCACCGGGCAGCCCCAGCACCGGCCACAGCAGTCCCGAGCACCGGGCAGCCCCAGCACCGGCCACAGCAGTCCCGAGCACCGGGCAGCCCAGCCTCGGGCACCGCCCGGCTCCGCTCCGCTGGGCACCGGGCGGGGAGCGCAGGGGCGCCGCGGAGTCCTTCCCGGAGCACAGGAAGATGTTGCTCAAGAGCAGCCGTGGGTGCTGCTGGTGCTGCTGCCAGGCACGGGCAGCACCCCGCACTGTGAGACCGGCAGCCAAAAGCAGAGCCGAGGGCTTACCCTCCCCCGGCCCCTCCCCCGCGTCCCCGGTCCCTTTCTACCGTCTCGGTTCCGGGAAGAGTCCTGTTGGAAGTGCCCTCCTGGAAGGGTCACGGGCAGTTGGAGGAGGACTTGGGCTGAAGGACGCGGTTCTGTTCCTGTCTGCTCCAAGAGGCACACTCCAACATCCCAAGGAATTCGGTGGGGGTCTCCAGGCTCCCACCGCCTCAGCTTCTCCCCCAAACCTTCCCTCCACACCTGCCAGGAAAGTATCCCCACTTCCCGAAGCTGTCAAACCCCAAATGAAAAGAAAGCGAAATAACCCCAAAAAGGCAGCGTGGGAGTCTTGCCAGCTTCAGGCTGGCAGCCCTGCAGCTCACCCCGCCGCCAGGAGGGGTAGAAAAGGTCTCATTTGCCCTCCCCGTTTGGTTCTGCTGCCTGTGGGGACAAGAGCTGCATCTCCATCGGTGCCTCCATCCCTCTATGGCAGCCCAGGAGCACAGCCCGGGCTGGGGGCACCAGCTCCCTGCCAGAGCCCCCCCAAACCACCTTCAAACATCCCCTCCCTAGGAACAGACCTCTGTGAAGAGAGGGAGAGGGAGAGGGAGAGGGAGAGGAGAGGGAGAGGGAGAGGGAGGGAGAGGGAGAGGGAGAGGGGAGGGAGGGAGAGGGAGAGGGAGAGGGAGAGGGAGAGGGAGAGGACGTTGCTGCAACAAAAGGAGTGGATGGAGGGGCAGAAGGCTGTAAATCAGCCCCACTTGGCAGCTGCTAATGGAGCTCCTTCCATGAACACCTGCACACTAAACAAGGCACTGGGGGTAGCACCATTGCCACTGGAGCAATGCCAGTCAGACACAACTCTGAACAGGGCTCCCTGCTGCCCACAGAGGCTTGGGGATTTCCTCCAGCCTGGCTGGGCACAGGAGGAATTTTCCTTGGCTCTGTGAGGGGAAAGCAGAGCTGCTGTGGGCTGCCTGCCTGCAGGGCCAGTGGGAAGAGCTGAAGGAAGGATTGGGGTTGGTATTTGCTGCCCTGTGTAGTTCTGCTGAGTAACTGCTGACAGTGACATGTGTCACCTCACCCCGAGGAGAGGGCAGCCAGCACCTTCCTGCCTCTCTGAGCCAGGCCACTCTGCAGTTTCCACTCAGAAACTCTGTTATTTCCTCTTTATCTCTTGTTTTTCACCTTCATTTCCCTTTCCAGCAGAATTTGAGCTCCAAGAACATCTAACAAAAGGATTTGCCACCAGGCCAAGGCAAAAGGAAGCTGCTAACAGGGGAAAAAATGCTTTAAATGCTGGGGAATTCTCTGGTAATAGGCTTAAAGCAGTGAGCTCAGCATGGGACAGCGAGATGCTGAGAGGTATTTGGCAAAGGCTCCTCCTAATGCTGAGCCTCCTCAGGGAGGGGCCTGGGCTCCTGCTACATCAGAACCACCAACTGCTGCACTTTTCACTCAGTGAAACTCCCTCACAGCTTCAGGGTACAGAATCCCAGCGTGGTGAGGGCTGGAAGGGACCTCTGGAGATCATCCACTCCACCCACAGCAGCTTGCCCAGGGTCACAATGACCAGGGAGGGTTGGAAGCTCTCCAGAGAAGCAGACTCCACAACCTCTCTGGGCAGCCTGCTGCAGGGCTGCAGCACCCTCACAACAAAGAAGTTTCTCCTCCTGTTCGCATGGAACCTCCTGGGTTGCAGTTTGTGCCCCTTGCCCCTTGCCCTGTGCCTGGGCACCACTGAAGAGTCTGGCCCCAGCCTCTTGCCCCCCACCCTTCAGCTCTTACTGAGATCACCTCTGGGGCTGCCCTTCTCCAAGCTCCACAGCCCCAGGGCTCTCAGCCTTTGCTCCTCACAGAGAGGCTCCAGGCCCCCAGCAGCTTCCCGGCCCCTTGCTGGACTCGCACCAGCAGGTTCCTGCCTCTCTTGAGCCGGGGACCTGCATTATCTCAAAACCCAGCCGAGCACAAAACCCCCCGGGGGCAGGAGCTGCCCCTGCAGGTGAGCCTGGTGATAGTGGTTCTGTGCCTGCTCAGCTGGAGCTGCTGAGGGTCCCTGGCTTTATCTTGCCCTGCCAGCCCTTCCCCTCATGACATGAGGCCAGGCAGATGGTGAGGGCAGCCTGACCCATGGCGCTCTGCACGCCCTCGCTGCCAGGCTCGGACTGGAACAGCAGGAGGTTTCCAGCAAAAGCAGCCAGCAAAAACAGGGCTTGGGCTGCCAAGAGGCTTTCCACAGGCACCCACCCTCACCTCCCTGCCTGTTTGTACCATCCCTCTCCAGGGCAGCAGCCTGGGACTTCCCTGGCTCTCCTGCGGCCCCCTTCAGGTGCTAGAAGGTCTCCCTGGAGCCTTCTTTTGTCCAGGGGGGCGGCAGGGCAACACAACAGGGTGCCACCAGCAGATCCTTCTCTGTCTGCTCAGAGCATTGCAGAGCTGCCTTTGCAAAGCAGAAGCAGCATCTTCAGAGCCTGAGGTGAGCAGCTCCCCCAGGCACTGGTGGCTGCCATCTTTCACAGGGCCTGTGAAGAGCTTATGGAAGAGACCTCCCAGCTCACTGAGTCCAACCATCAGCCCAACACCACCGTGGCCACTAAACCATGGCCCCAAGTGCCATGGCCACAGGTTTCTTGGACCCCTCCAGGGATGGGCACTCCAGCCTGCTCCAACCCCTGAGCACTCTTGCAGCAATTGATACCAGAAGAAAAAAGCTTCGAATGCTTCAAGGACTGAAGAGACAAAGATCAGCATTGAATTTAGAGTGCTGGGCGCTGCCTTCCTGGCAGAGATCAGCCCTGCAGGACAGGGAGGGCCACGTTTTGCTCTCAGCACCAGCCCTGCTGGGTGTAACTGCAGCTGGAGTGTGCTGCAGCCAGGGATTCCTGGTAAGGGAAGGAGCAGAGCTGTGGCTCTCCCCCAGCCTGCCTGTATTTATGGCTGCTGTTGTGGCAGCAGGTCGCTGTTGCTAGCCAGCAAGGCAATGTGTGGCTGTGGAAGCAAGCAGGTTGTGACACAACTGAGCTCTGGCAGAAGTTCTCCAGAAAGCCTAAGGAGCTTCTGAGCAACTTCCCCCCCAGCCTGCAGTAAGGGTAGGCAGGTCAGCAGGGAGTGGCAGCTGGATGTGGGCCCTTGAAAGAGAACCAAACAGCTTGCCCAGGGCTGTGGCTGTGGCCCCATGCCTGGAGCCATTCAAGGCCAAACTCGATGTGGCTCTGAGCAGCCTGCCCCAGCTGGAGGTGTCCCTGCTGACTGCAGGGGGGGGATGTTGGACAAGATGACCTTTGAGAGGGTCCCTCCCAACCCAATGCAATCTGTGGAAGCTCAGATGGAAGAAGGAATGACAGGACTCAGCCAACACTTGCAGAAGCAGTTTTAAATGGTTAATTGGAACTTTAGAATGTGCCACAACAGAACAAAACCCCCAAAGCAGTTTGTACATTCAGGCCAGAGCCAGCTTGGTCTCTCTAAAGTGCAAGAGTCCTCACAAAGCCAACCATGCCATGGGGCAGCCCATGGGGAAGGGTTTCCCACCCATCATGCTTCCAGTGCTGTGTTTCTTTGAAGAGACAACATGAGCTCCAGCTGGGTGGGATCCCATTTCTCTGTGCCCACAGCAGGGGCACAGTGGGATGGCAGCAGCAGCCTGCACCCACTGTCTTTGCAGCCATGCAAGGAGAGGGTAAGTGCCTCCTCCCAGGGCTTCAGCCACAGGCCTCCCTCGTCGTGGTGTCACTGGAGGAGGGCAGACCCACCACAAACTGCTTCTAAGGTGCAGAGAAATGGGTTTGTGCATCTTTGAGTCCTGGGCTGCCCAGGGAGGTGGTGGAGTCCCCATCCCTGGAGGTGTTTAGGAGGGGACTTGATGGGGAGCTTGGTGCCATGGTTGAGTTGGTTAGATGGTGCTGGGTGATAGGTTGGACTTGATGATCTTGAAGGGCTCTTCCAACCTGGTCTGGTCTATTCTATTCTATTCTATTCATTCATTCTATTCCATTCTTTCATTATCATTCCATTCCATTCTATTCATTCTATTCCATTCTACTCCATTCCATTCCACCCACCCCATCCATTCATTCCATTCTATTCCATTCCCCATTCCATCCCATCCCATCCCATCCTATTCTACTCCATTCCATCCCATTCCATCCCATCCCATCCCATCCATATTATTCTATTCCATTCCATTCCATTCCATTCCATTCCATTCCATTCCATTCATCCATCCATTCCATCCCAACCCACTCTATTCCATTCCTACTCCATTCCATCCCATCCATCCATTCCATCCCATTCCATTCATTCCATTCCATCCCATTCCCATCCCAATCATAGAGTCATAAGTTCAATAAGGTTGGAAAAGACCTCAAAGATCATCAAGCCCAACCTGTCACCCAACACCTCCTGACCCCTAAACCATGCTGACAGAATGATTGAATCATTAAAGCTGGAAACGAGCTCTGAGATCCTCCAGCCCGACCAGCAGCCCACCACCACCAGGGCCACTCAACCCCGTCCCAAAGTGCCATGGCCACACCATTTTTGAACCCCTCCAGGGCTGGGGACTCCACCACTTCCCTGGGCAGCCTGTGCCAGTCCCTGACCGCTCTTGGCAGTGAAGAAATTGTTCCTTATCTCCAACCTAAACCTCCCCTGCTGCGACTTGAGGCCATTTCCTCTCATCCTGTCGCTAGTTACCTGGGGGAAGAGACCAACCCCCACCCCCCTGCAGCCTCCTTTGTGGTAGCTGTTAGAGAGCAACCACCCAGACACTGTTTCCACCACAGCTGATGCTCACCCTGGTCATGTGTAGAAGAGTCCTCTGCAGGGGATGGGGAACCTGCTGTAGCAGCACTTCTGCCACGTCCAGCTCCTCCGGGCTGCCCACGACCTCGCTGGTGTGGAACAAGGTTAGTTTAGTGCATTGCCTTTTAGAACCATAGAATGCACCAGGTGGGAAAAGATCAGCAAGTCCAACCTGGCACCCAATACCTCCTGACTAACTAAACCATGGCTCCAAGTGCCACATCCAAGCCTTCTGTGAACACCTCCAGGGACGGTGACTCCACCACCTCCCTGGGCAGCACATCCCAATGGCCAACTTCTCTTGCTGGGGTTGCTTAGCCTGGAGAAGAGGAGGCTCAGGGGAGACCTTCTTGCTCTCTCCAACTCCCTGAAGGGAGGTTGGAGCCAGGGTGGGGTTGGTCTCTTCTCCCAGGCAGTCAGCACCAGAACAAGAGGACACAGTCTCAAGCTGTGCCAGGGGAAGTTCAGGCTGGAGGGGAGGAGAAAGTTCTTGCCAGCAAGAGAGATTGGCCCTTGGGATGTGCTGCCCAGGGAGGTGGTGGAGTCCCCATCCCTGGAGGTGTTTAGGAGGAGACTTGATGGGGTGCTTGGTGCCATCATGGTTGAGTTGATCAGATGGTGCTGGGTGATAGGTTGGACTGGATGATCTCAAAGGTCTCTTCCAACCTGGTTAAGTCTATTCTATTCTATTCTATTCTATTCTATTCTATTCTATTCTATTCCATTCTATTCTACTCTACTCTATCCCATCCCATCCCATTCTATCCTATCCTATCCTATTCTATTCTATTCTATCCTATTCTATTCCTATTCTATTCCATCCCATCCCATCCCATCCCATCCCATCATCCCATCCATCCCATTCCATTCCATTCCATTCCATTCCATTCCATTCCATTCCATCCCATCCCATCCCATCCTATTCTATTCTATTCCATTCCATTCCATTCCATTCCATTCCATCCCATTCCATCCCATCCCATCCCATTCCCTTCCCTTCCCCTCCAGGGAGGGAGCATCCACAGCCTCCCTGGGCAACCCGTGGCAGGGCTTCTCATGAAGCCAAGCCTGAAGAGGAGGAGGCCAGGGCAGCTTTGAAGCAGTGAAACCCACACATTTGACAGAGGAAACGTACAGAAGGAGAGAAAACCACCCCAAAGAGAAACAAAACTCACTCACTTCCACAGAATGCTGCAAGTTTGGACTGTTTGATGGTTGCAAAGCAGCTGGCTTGGGGGAGGATGCCAGAGATCCCCAGGTACTTGGGAAGACACAAGGATCCTTGGCTGGTCCCAGGGGAAGAGTAGGTCTGGGGTTTGTACAAAGGCACAACAAATCTGAAGGCTGAGGTAGCACAGCTCCTGGACACTGGGGGGGAAAACACAGGCTGGAAGGAAAACTCCAGGTACAGGACTGGGAGTAACCCTTGGGGAGCTCTTCTGGACTCCATGTGAGCCACCTGGACTGACCTGCTGGCCTGGAGGACGAAGCAGCGCGGGAGAAGGAGACGGTGTTCTGGAGTGACTTCTGGTAGAGGCTCAGCTTCCTCTCCCACTTGGAAACCTTCTTAGAGGCTTGGATGCCGTTCCCACGGGAAGCTGGAAGGGGGAAAACCCTGGAGTGAGGATCAGCCAGCAGCTCTTGAGGGGGAGTGTGGTAAGGGAGGACATCGAGGTGGGACGGGTGGGCTTAATGCGGAGTCAGCTCCACTCACCCTGCAGCGCAGGTCGTTGGAGAAGGCTCCTCTGCATTTCTTTCCCTCCAGCTTTGGCAGGTGGCCTTTTCTCTGGGGTGTGAGGAGTAAGCACTGCTAGCAGGACCACACCTTGCTTGCACAGACTCTCACAGTGTGGTGGGTTGGAAATTCCCTCCCCTTCTTCCCCCCCCCCCCATTCCATTTGCCAGACCAGCTCAGCTGGAAGCAGCTGAGAGCTGCACTGAACCAAAGCAAAGCCCCAATCCACAATGGAATGCAATGAGTGTGTACCAGAGAGACAGCACTGACAGGGACTCACAATGCATGAGCAGCACAAGGACCCCCTTGGTCCCTGCTCCCCACTTCCCTTACCCCCTTGTACATAAAAGGGACAAGAGAAAGGAGCAGAGAGAGGTTTTGTTAGACTCAGCCAAAGCAATGCAGCCAAGGTCAAGCAGAAGGAAGTTAACCTCTCCCAGAACCGAGAAGGGAGAGAAGTTACATCCCAAACCAACTCTTATGGCAGGGAACTCTCCAGGGGGGTTGTTCAGAGCTGTCATTGCTTTCCTTTTTACACCCATGAGTGATCTGTTGACATTTTGCTACTTTCTGGCCAAGACCTGTGGCAAAGTTTCAAAGGCATAGCCTGAAACTGCCACAGACACAGCTCCTGACTCACTCCAGCAGCACTGCATTCCCCCCTGCCCCCTTTAAAATCACAGCCTGGCTGATAGAATAGAATTAACCAGGTTGGAAAAGACCTCAGAGATCAGTGAGTCCAACCTAGCCCCCAGCATCATCTAATCAACTAGACCTTGGGGCACCAAGTGCCTCATCCAGGCTCTCCCTAAGCACCTCCAGTGATGGGCACTCCACCACCTCCCTGGGCAGCACATTCCAGTGGCCAATCTCTCTTGCAGGGAAGTAATTCTTCCTAACATCCAGCCTGAACCTCCCCTGGCACAGCTTGAGGCTGTCTCCTCCTGTTACAGTCTCACAGTATCGCCTAGGTTGGAAGAGACCTCAGAGATCATCAAGTCCAACCTGGCACCACAGAGCTCATGGCTAGACCATTGCTCTGGTGCTGGGTGCCTGGGAGAAGAGGCCAAGCCCCACCTGGCCACAACCTCCCTTCAGGGAGTTGCAGAGAGCAAGAAGGTCTCCCCTGAGCCTCCTCTTCTCCAGGCTAAGCAACCCCAGCTCCCTCAGCCTCTCCTCCCAGGGCTGTGCTCCAGACCCCTCCCCAGCCTTATTGCCTTTCTCTGGACACCTTCCAGCACCTCAACATCTTTCCTGACCCGAGGGCCCCAGGATAGCAGCCACATGCTGTGCTAAGCAGCCACAACCCTTGAAGCTGCTCCATGCTCAGCACTGAGTTTGCAGCAGACCCCAAGCTGAGGTGAAGCCACCTCTGCATTCCGGTGCAGCTCCGCTCCAGACTCCTCTTGCCTTGTCCCGGCTCGTGCAGTGGATGCTGGAGTTGCCCACGAGCTGGAAGCCAGGGGCACAGCTGTAGGTTACTGTTGAGTGGTAGACAAATCTTCCTGCCCCTTCCCCATCGTGGTTGCCATTGGTGATTTGAGGAGGTGAAGGGCAGGTAATCACTGCAGGGAGGGAGGGAGGGAGGCTGCCATGAGAAGCTGCAGTGGTGATGACAAATGCCACAGGGCTCTGGAGCCCAGCAATGATTCTTGAAGGGAAGGAACTTTATGGATACCTAAAGGTGGATGACCAGCACTGCCTGCTGCCTGGATCACCTCCCTTAGCAGCATAGAAGCAATAAGGTTGGAAAAGACTTCAGAGATCATCAAGTCCAACCTGGCACCCAACACCTCCTGACTACTAACCCATGGCTCCAAGGGCCACATCCAATCCCCTCCTAAACACCTCCAGGGATGGGGACTCCACCACCTCCCTGGGCAGCACATCCCAAGGGCCAATCTCTCTTGCTGGGAAGAACTTTCTCCTCACCTCCAGCCTAGACCTCCCCTGGCACAGCTTGTGGCTGTGTCCCCTTGTTCTGGTGCTGCTTGCCTGGCAGAAGAGCCCAACCCCCAGCTGGCTACAACCTCCTTGCAGGGAGTTGGAGAGAGCAAGAAGGTCTCCCCTGAGCCTCCTCTTCTCCAGGTTAAGCAACCCCAGCTCCCTCAGCCTCTCCTCCCAGGGCTGTGCTCCAGACCCCTCCCCAGCCTTGTTGCCCTTCTCTGGACACCTTCAAGTCTCTCAATGTCCTTCTTAAACTGAGGGCCCCAGAACTGGACACAGGACTCAAGGTGTGGCCTAAGCAGTGCTGAGCACAGGGCAGAATGACCTCCCTGCTCCTGCTGGCCACACTTCCTGCTGCAGGCCAGGATGCCATTGGCCTTCTTGGCCACCTGGGCACACTGCTGGCTCATGTTCAGGCAGCTGTCAATCAGCACCCCCAGGTCCCTTTCTGCCTGGCTGCTCTCAGCCACTCTGCCCCCAGCCTGCAGCATCTGCCTGGGGTTGCTGTGGCCAAAGTGCAGCCCCTGGCACTTGGACTTGTTGAATGCCATCCTGTTGGACTCTGCCCATCTCTCCAGCCAGTCAAGATGCCTCTGGAGAGCTCTTGTCTTCCTCAACTCACATTTTCCTCGAATCACAGAATTGCCTGGGCTGGAAAAGCCCTTTCAGATCCTCCAGTCCAACCACTCTCTAGCTCTACCAAGGCTGGTGCCAAACCATGGCCTTCAGCACCACTTCTCTGCCTCTTTGAAACACCTCCAGGGATGGGGATTCAGCCACCTCATTGGAGAGCTCATCCCAGTGCTTGAGAACCCTTTCAGGGAAGAGGTTTCTTCTAATGCCCAACCTAAACCTCCCCATGGGCAGCTTGAGGCCATTTCCTCTCATCCTATCACTTGTTCCTTAGGAGAAGAGACCAAGCCCCAGCTGGCTTCAGCCTCCTTTCAGGGAGCTGCAGACAGCCAGAAGCTCTCCCCTCAGCCTCCTTTTCTCCCTCTCTTTCCAAGGGTCCCAAAAATGAAACAGGCAGCCTGCCCTGGCTTGTGACTCCTTCAAGTGTCCTCCTCCCCCCTTCCCTGCTGCCTTGAGCCAGGAGGAAATCCACTGCTCTGGTGGGAGCAAAACTGCAGCAGCTAGAGGAGCATTTCCTAGTCTTGGTGGCACATCTGCCACCTGAGATCAACCAAGCCAAGGTGTGGAGGTGGGCTCAGAGCAGCTGCTGGGCTGCAGGATGTGCTGGAGGGCAGTGAGAAGTGAGGTTGGGCTCAGCTTACGTTCACAGCTCGGAAGCTCGCTCCATTGGACGTCGTCGCCTTTGAGCTGGCAGAGGATGAAGGGATTCCCCTCCAGCCTGTACCTAAATGCACAAGGAAAGAGAAACCTCTCTAATTATCCAGAAACTGAGAACAGCTTTTCTATCCTGGTGCCAGTATGACCAGGCAGAGGTGGAGATACCCAGGGGTTAAGAGGAGAGCTGCCAGGGACTCCCTGCCAGGCCCCTGGTTACTCTGGCTGGGGGTGACTCAGCGCAGAGCACATCTTCAGCCCAGCCCGGGAGAACCCACAGCTGGCAGCCAGCAGAGCACACAGTGAGGGCCAGACAGTGCTGTGGTTAGGTTTGGATTCCCACGTGGATGCCCCAGGCTTGGCTTTGCTGAATCAGGGACTCTTTCTCCCTGCCTGCTTCCGGTGGAGAACAGCGCTGGGACTCAGGCTGCCGGCATCCAAAGCCTTTCCCACGCTTGCTGCCACCCACCGGGATGGGGTGAGGGGGTGAGTGAGGAGCCCACAGCATCTCTGAAGGCTTCAGCTCAAGCCTTGAGCAGCCACAGCACCTCTGAAGGCTTCAGTTGAACCCCTGACTGCTGCAGCACAGAGTGCAGTGAGCTGGAGCTGCTGGTGCCCAGTGCCCTTCAGTGCCTCCTCCTGCCCAGCAGGCTGCTTTGGGGCCATGAGGCTGCAGATGGTTTGCTACAGTCCTTGCCAGAAGAGCAAATGGCAGCAGGGTGCTGGTGGTACCTCCTGGGCTGGTCTCTGCAAGGGTTCAGATGCTTCAGGAGCATGAGAGGGACCTACAAGGCCATGCAAAGTGGCTTGTGGGAAGCTGACACATCCCCCCCTGCCAGCACCAACACCTTCCCCCAGTCTCGGAATTCCATCCTCCTGTTCACCATTTGGACAGGATTGGTGGTGTCTGGCCTGGCTCAGGTGGGTAACAGTCTCCCTCCACCCTGATGAGCAGTTCCAAGGCTCAGCTGAGCCCCAGAGGGCTGGCACACGCCGGCATTCATTCAATCATACAATCAGTAAGGTTGGAAAAGACCTCAAAGATCATCAGGTCCAACCTGTCACCCAGCACCTCCTGACTGCTAACCCATGGCTGTGCTGCTCCTCTCTGTTCCTACTTTGAAGGACTTCTGAGGCCCCCAGAGTGCCCTCAAGAGGACCTTCAGAGTACATCAGGCCAGGGCTTCTACTGCTTTAGAATCATTGAGTCAATATGGTTGGAAAAGACTTCAGAGATCATCGAGTCCAACCTGGCACCCAACACCTCCTGGCTGCTAAACCATGGCTCCAAGGGCCACATCCAATCCCCTCGTGAACACCTCCAGGGATGGGGACTGCACCACCTCCCTGGGCAGCACATTCCCATGGCCAATCTCTCTTGCTGGGAAGAACTTTCTCCTCACCTCCAACCTAGACCTCCCCTGGCACAGCTTGAGACTGTGTCCTCTTGTTCTGGTGCTGCTTGCCTGGGAGAAGAGACCAACCCCCACCTGGCTCCAACCTCCCTCCAGGTAGCTGTAGACAGCAAGAAGCTCTCCCCTGAGCCTCCTCTTCTCCAGGCTAAAGTCCTTGCCAGAAAGCCCTTGCCCCAGAGTCCATCCCAAGGAAATATCAGGAGGTAAAAAAAAGACCCCAAACAACAAAACCCAAACAGCCCCAACCCTCTGCTACAGTTGAAGCAGCTGCAGAGACTGGGCAGAAGCAGCCAGGTGATGGCAGTGAGCTCCTCCAACACCTGCTGGAGATGGAAGAGCTTCGTTCTGCTGCGTGGGTGCCTGACTGAAAGCAGGCAGAGAGTGTCAGTCAGCTCCCGATGGATGGATGGATGGATGGATGGATGGATGGATGGATGGATGGAAGGATGGATGGAAAGTGTGCTTCAGCTGCCTGGGCAGCTCTGAGCATTTTAATTCAAACATCACCTCTTCTTTGTCCACAGTTTGTCAGAGCTGTTCAGCTGAAAGCTTTCAGTGACCTGGTGTGAAGCCTTCTGTTGCACACTGGTGGTGCCAGCAGCCCTGCTGGGACAGGCAGCCCCGGGGCTGAGACAGGGAATCACTGGAGAGACTCCAACAAAGCTGCTGAGGGGCCTGGAGCAGCTCTGTGAGGAGCAAAGGCTGAGAGCCCTGGGGCTGTGGAGCCTGGAGAAGAGCAGCCGCAGAGGGGAACTGATCGATGCTCATCGAGAGCTAAAGGGAGGGGGCAAGAGGCTGGGGCCAGACTCTTGCCAGTGGTGCCCAGGCACAGGGCAAGGGGCAAGGGGCACAAACTGCAACCCAGGAGGTTCCATGTGAGCAGGAGGAGAAACATCTTTGGTGTGAGGGTGCTGCAGCCCTGCAGCAGGCTGCCCAGAGAGGTTGTGGAGTCTCCTTCTCTGGAGAGCTTCCAACCCTCCCTGGCCATTGTGACCCTGGGCAAGCTGCTGGGGGTGGAGTGGGTGATCTCCAGAGGTCCCTTCCAACCCTCACCACGCTGGGATTCTGTAACCTGAAGCTGTGAGGGAGTTTCACTGAGTGTCAGCGCAGCAGTTGGTGGTTCTGATGTAGCAGGAACCTCTCCCCCAAGGCCCCTCCCTGAGGAGGCTCAACATTCTGAGACGCCAAAGGTCCCTTCCAAGCCATGCTGAGGTCACTGCTGTGTGCTGGAGCTAGGGGCACTGCCCCCTGACTCACCCCTCCTGGCAGAGCACCTTCACTGTGGCACCAAACTGCAGGTCTGTCAGGGGGTCCATCCTGCCCCCGGGCACCGCTCCTGGCTCCCCGCAGGACTTCCCTGCAGGAGAGGGAGGTCAGTGGCAGTGGCAGCACACAGGCATGGAGACACCAAAACCATTCCATGAGCCAGGGAAGGCAAACCAGGGCTGCTTGTGCCAGCAGGGAGTGGGGAAAGAATGGCAGACCATTGCTCCTGCTGCTGTTCAACTCGGATGGCAAGGAGCATCCTCCCCATGTTGCACTAAGCAGAACTCACAGAATGGGTTGGAAGGGACCTTCAAGACTATCCAGCTCCAACCCCCCTGCCATGGGCAGGGACACCTCCCACCAGCCCAGCCTGCTCCAGGCCTCATCCAGCCTGGCTTTGGACACCTCCATGGAGGGGACATCCACAGCCTCCCCTGGGCAGCCTGTGCCAGAGTCTCCCCAGCCTCTCTGCAAAGGATTTCTGCCTCAGCTCCAGCCGCTGCTCCGGCAGCTTCTGCCCCTTCCCTCCCGCGCGGCCGCCGCAGGCCCTCGCAAAAAGTCTCTGCAGGTAGCTGCTGGGATGGTAGCCACCTGGCTGCACATCAGGGCCTGCTCTGCACTTCCAGCACTGCTTGTCAGAGCAGAGCTACTCACTCCTGCAGAGCTCAGCAGCTGGTGACCACGTCAGGTTGTGCAGGCAGGTGCTGGTGGGGACACTCTCCGAGGTGTTCTCGTAGCCAGGCCGGCAGACGTAGCTCACGTTGGCCCCAACAGGGAAGAAGTTAATCCTCTCATCCACCTTGGAGAGGGCAGCAAACCTCAGCCTTGTTGGGGCACCACAGCTGCCTGGCGGTCAAGGAGAGCAGAGCTGAAGGAGCTGCCCAGCAGGGAGCGGTGAAATGAAGCCTGGGAGCGTGCAGTGCTCCCCCTGCGGTGCTGCGGGCCAGCTCCTCCTGCTCCTCACAGGCTGGGTCTGCTTTCTCAGCAGGCTGCTCTGAGTGCCCCTTCTGCAGAGCACAGGGCAAGATGCAGCACAGGTAAAGCTGTCAGTGGGAAGTAAGTCACTGGCATGTGGCAAGGCGAGCTGGGGCTCAGGAGACAAAGGAGCATCCAGCCTCTTGGAGACAGAACCATAGAATGGGCTGGAAGTGACCTTTAAAGGTCATCCAGTCCAACCCCCCTGCAGTAAGCAGGGACATCCCCAACTACAGCAAGTAGCTCAGGGCCCCATCAAGCCTGGGAGGCACAGATCCTGCACCCCTCAGCGGCTCTGACTCCACAGCAGGCAGGGATCCTGCACCCCTCAGCGCTCGGACTCCACAGCAGGCAGGGATCCTGCACCCCTCAGCGGCTCTGACTCCACAGCAGGCAGGGATCCTGCACCCCTCAGCAGCTCTGACTCCACAGCAGGCAGGGATCCTGCACCCCTCAGCAGCTCTGACTCCACAGCAGGCAGGGATCCTGCACCCCTCAGCGGCTCTGACTCCACAGCAGGCAGGGATCCTGCACCCCTCAGCAGCTCTGACTCCACAGCAGGCAGGGATCCTGCACCCCTCAGCAGCTCTGACTCCACAGCAGGCAGGGATCCTGCACCCCTCAGCAGCTCTGACTCCACAGCAGGCAGGGATCCTGCACCCCTCAGCAGCTCTGACTCCACAGCAGGCAGGGATCCTGCACCCCTCAGCAGCTCTGACTCCACAGCAGGCAGGGATCCTGCACCCCTCAGCAGCTCTGACTCCACAGCAGGCAGGGATCCTGCACCCCTCAGCAGCTGACTCCACAGCAGGCAGGGATCCTGCACCCCTCAGCTCTGACTCCACAGCAGGCAGGGATCCTGCACCCCTCAGCAGCTCTGACTCCACAGCAGGCAGGGATCCTGCACCCCTCAGCGGCTCTGACTCCACAGCAGGCAGGGATCCTGCACCCCTCAGCGGCTCTGACTCCACAGCAGGCAGGGATCCTGCACCCCTCAGCGGCTCTGACTCCACAGCAGGCAGGGATCCTGCACCCTCAGCAGCTCTGACTCCACAGCAGGCAGGGATCCTGCACCCCTCAGCAGCTCTGACTCCACAGCAGGCAGGGATCCTGCACCCCTCAGCGGCTCTGACTCCACAGCAGGCAGGGATCCTGCCCCTCAGCGGCTCTGACTCCACAGCAGGCAGGGATCCTGCACCCCTCAGCGGCTCTGACTCCACAGCAGGCAGGGATCCTGCACCCCTCAGCGGCTCTGACTCCACAGCAGGCAGGGATCCTGCACCCCTCAGCAGCTCTGACTCCACAGCAGGCAGGGATCCTGCACCCCTCAGCGGCTCTGACTCCACAGCAGGCAGGGATCCTGCACCCCTCAGCAGCTCTGATGACCAGCAGCGAAGGGAGGCAGGTTTGTGCCTCGCCAGGAGCTCGGTGCCAGGGCAAAGCAGGCACCAGAAGGGACAGGAGCTTGAAGCCAAGCCAGGGCCGGGGCAGGGAGCTGTGCTTCAGCCAGAGGAGGTACTCACGGCCGCAGGGCTCGGGCAGCTGTGACCAGCGGGCACCAGGCAGGCACTGCACCGTGTCTGACCTCCATGGCACCTTGATGGTGCCCTCAAGGCAGGTGTAGGTCACCTTGGATCCAACAGGGAAGCTGCTGACATCCTCCTTGCTGGATGGTCTGGAGTAGGTCATGTGAGGTGGGGGTCCACAGTCACCTGCTGCAGAAGCAAAACCTCCTCAGGTGAGGGCTCCATTCCCTGGCTCCTTTGCCAGCCCCAGAGAGCATCCCAGGAGGGCAGCTGGGCTGGTCCAGGCTCCCACTCTGGGCAGGGCTTCATCTCTGAGAGCACCAAGCAGGGGGTCCCCAGGTTTGAGGGTGATGGCTTCACCTCCCAGCAGCTGAGCAGCGAGATGGGACCTGGACAGGTCTCCCTGGTCCTCCCCATGCATCCCATGCTCCTGTACTCACCACAAGCCACAGGCATGCCCAGGAGCCCCATCAAGGCCAGGAGCAGTGTGGAGTGGCCAGGCCCCCAGAGCCTGGCAGATGCCCTGCAGCTCAGGGCTCCTGGGTGCTCCTCCTGTCCTGGTTCTCCAGGCTTCATTGCTGCAGTTTCTGTGCTCCTCTGTCAGGCATCACAGGGTCCAAGGCACTGCTTCTGAAGCTGGGAGCAGATGCAGCACAGCAGCCTCAGCCAAGCCTCTGGAGCGGTGGAAACCTTTCCAGAACACCCAGGGAACTAAACCAGGGAGATGGAGAGCAGCCATGGGTGGAGGACAACTGTCATGCACAGGCTTGGGGGAAACCTCCCAGCTCCTCCTGCCCCACCATAAGGGATGGGGGAGGAATAATTCACCCCTTTTATTTGACAGGAGCCTGGCAGTGAGCATTGAGTAGCTCAGTTTTACCCAACCCAGCCCAGTTTCACCCAACCCCAACTCAAGCAGAGCAGGCAAGCCCCATGCCCAGCCACAGGCTAGGAAAATCCCTGCTTCACTCTTTCCTGGCAGGTAGCACAACCCCAGGACTCCACAGGCAGAAGGAGAGAAACCAAACCAAACCAAGCCAAGCCACCAAACCAAACCAAACCAAAACACCTCCCTCCCCTAAAAAAAAAAGCCATTTCCTTTTTGGTTTGTTGATTATTTTCCTCCTGGATTGCCTGAGTCATCTGTAATCAGCAGTGGGTGTGAGCTCAGGCATCTGTGTGCTGACTAACCCTCTGAAACATCCTCCCTGACATCAGGCAGCACAGCTCAGAGGCACTCCAGGGTGCAGGCAGGACTGAACACCCGGTCCTTAGGCATGCTGCTGGGCTTCCAGCCCTTGCTCAGGGGGATAAAGACACCTCCTGTGTGTCCCAGGTGTGCTCAGCAAGGAGAGGAGCACTGCTGTGGCCCTGGGCAGCGATGGAGGTTGGAGGTGTCCCTGCTGACTGCAGGACAAGATGAGCTTTGAGGGTCCCTTCCAGCCTGTGAATGAGGTGGCACAGCAGGAGGGTCCAGCCCAGCAGCCCCTGGGGCACAGGAGCTGGAGTGGGTCTGGAAGTGCCTCTCACATTGCAGGGACGTGGTGGTGCCCAGGCTGTGTTACCCAAGCTGCTTGCTGTGTGCCCGTGGCAGACACCTCCTCTTCCCTGGCTGTTGGGCTTCAGGCTCTGGCAGCACTTAAAGCAACTCACTTGGTGCCAGGGTTTAGTCATGAGGCCTGTGGTGAGAGGTTGGACTTGATGAGCTCTGAGGTCTCTTCCAACCTTGGTGATCCTGTGAAGCAAAACTTGTTGGCTGCAGCAGTGGTCAGGGCCTGGCAGAGGCTGCCCAGGGAGCTGCTGGAGTCCCCAGCCCTGGAGGGGTTGAAGAAACCTGTGGCCATGGCACTTGGGGTCATGG